>MU912172.1:20111-39410 GCA_036418165.1 Cooperia oncophora | reverse complement strand
GCAAGTCGGTAGAGGTGCCGCTCACCATCACGTGAATCGAGTTCCTTACTGACATCTTTGAAGTGGGCGGCCTTCGCTGCAGCCACAGCCTTCTTTGCTGCATTCTTCGCTTCTTTGTACTTACGCCAGCTACTAGCTGACTTGTCGTTTAGAAACGCGTGGTATCTCTTCTTCTTCTCGCGAACCGTTTCTTTGACATAGTCTGTCCATAACCACGGCTGCTTATCAATTCTACGCCTTCCAGGCTTCGTGATGCCAAGTTCGGAACGAGCGGCCTCATGTATCGCCTTAGAAGCACTTTTCCAGGTCTCATCGACAGTCGTGACGGTGGGAAGTCTATACGAGAGATTACAGCTGCCTCCTTTTCTTTCAAACGCCACCATTTGATCCTCTCGGGACCACATCGCTCGACCCGTCTCGAACTGAGCCTTGCGATCTTTAGCGTGCAAATTAGTGGGCGATGCTGCGTGGCAACTGTCTCGTACGGCACAGTCTTCGCATCCGTGATGAGCCCTTGGTCGCGGTGTCTAACAAGAACGAAGTCGATCTGCGTTCTGGAACCTCCACTGTAGAAGCTGATCAGGTGGGAATCACGCTTACGAAACCTTGTATTCGCGATGACTAGGTTATGGGCTTCCGCATACTCAAGGATTCGCTCCCCATCAGCGTTACGTGATCCATAACCGAAACCACCATGACACCTGTACCCGTCTTTCGTAGCACCTACGTGCCCATTTAGGTCACCGGCAACAATTACGACGTCTTCTGACGGTATCTCAGCTGTCTTCTCTTCAAGCAGGGACCAGAACTCGTCCTTGGATCGCTCGGAGCATCCCGTTTGTGGAGCATAGGCAGAAAAGAAATGGTACAGCCGCTGTTCGATAGCAATAACGATCTTCATCAGGCGGTCATCGAAGCGTTCTACGCTTGCTATCGAGTCCCGGAAACGTTGGGAGACTATTACAGCCACTCCGTTTGTGGTTTTCGGTTTGCCACATAGAAGGGCTTTGAAGCCTCGACCAATGTCCCTTGATTTGCAAGCTGGACCATCTGTTTCCTGCACAGCACACAGGTCTATACGTCTGCGCTCCAGTGCCTCTGCCAGCTCACATGAGCGCCCCGTCAACGTACCAACATTCAACGTTGCTACGCGGATCTTTTCAACGTTACAGGACTTCTGGACTAGCCTGGTTGCCCCCCGATGCCGTCCTTGCATCAGGGACCCTCGCATACTTTCCACACTCGCCGGGCCATACGAGTGCGCGTCGGCTCCCGCGGACGCCGTAGCATTGATTCGGAATTCACATGGCATATTGAACATTGGTGATGTGACTTGGGTGTTCGTAGGCCGGCCCGTCACGAAGGCCTGTCACCTGCTTTCGAGTGTCCGCGTTCGGCTCAGCCCGCAGGAGCGGGCAGTTTCCAGTGGCACCACGTGGAGGAGCGGACTTCACCACCACTTAGGGCCTGAAACGTTGCTAAATAGATATCTTGAAGAGTTTCATTCAACAAGAAAACACAGAATATGTAAAAATCGATGTCAAACATATTGTGTTTTCTCAGCATAGTATACTATGGCACAAAAGTTTGTTTTTTTTTCACCATGTAATTAATTAATTTCTGTTAAATGTAGGGGCATCAAACTGACTGCCAAGGTGACGAAAAAAGGGCGCTTTCGTCACCAGCTTCTCCATTAGATTGCGGTAATGGAGCAGCAGAAGCAGCTCAATAGTTGTGAAGTTCATTGCCCGTGAGCACTCTCTCAAAGGACGGCTCCAGGTTGATTCAGGCCAATTGCAGCTGGGAATTCTACGTCGTAAACATGCATAGCGTAGAGTGCCGTCTTGAGGCGATGAGGAGGTAACAGTTTTTCGGACTCACGTGCAAAGGTGACTTTCACAGGAAGCTTGCGGAAGCAATTTCTCGGTCCGCAATAAAGCTCAATAGGTATCTGGTGTAGCATCTTTCCATAAGCTTATTCTTACAACTTCCAGCCAGTAGCGCGTCCGGAGCATTTGAACCAATATTTAATCGTCCTAAGAGGCATTATTTTGGTCAAAAAACTTCACAGTGCAGCTTTAGCTTTTCAATGCGCACACATATGGGAGTGGTAAAAATGCTCATTTTTGCTGCCTTTGCACTTCATTCTGGTTACTTAAAAATTGAGAGGAAGTGTGTCGTCAGGAGACTAAAGCACACTGCCTCGTAAGGCGAAAAATCATCTACAGAATGGTAATGAACCTATGCCAAATATATTACCTATACTCTACACTATATAAAGCAAAGCACATCAGGCCACTCTTATCGCGTCTACGGATTGATGAGTGGATCGATTCTAGACAACAATGGGATCTGATTCAAACATGAACGTTATAAAGTCAAGAGCCAGTTATTTCAAACGGTTTGCCTCCGATTTGCTGACCTTGTCTTCTGTTTCAAAGTGCTCAGGAATGAAATTAAGTTGAGAGCCAGTAAATACTGGATTTTTAGACCTAGTAGAGGGCGTACTTATTTTCTAGGACTCCAGAGCGTTGCAGTGAAAAGGAGACACTACTTCCTTGTCTCGAATTCTCTTTTCTTCCGCGGGTCCAGATGGCTTCAACGGCTCCCAGCGGGGATCCTCGAGGCTCAGAGTGTCTGTGCATTCAAAAGTAAACTGAGGAGAGTTGATTTCTTATCCGTTCTTGGCATTCAGACCTAGGATTCTCTTCTTATCTAAATCCAGCCTCAGTCACTTGTTTCCATCATTTCAGTGAGCTACTTCCACCACTTCTTCGGGAACACCCTTTAGCCGTGGAGAGGAAAAAGCCGTGATACACACATTTTATTTGTTTCTTTTATTTTATTGCTCATGTTGGCTTCCATGTTTGAGTCTTATATCTTTGTTTCTTTTTTTAGTTTGGTTTCTTTTGTTTTGTTTTAACACTAACATCTTGCGGAATACTACATCTTACCTAATACTAAGTTCTCATTAAGGATGGGAATCTTCAGTTGGTATTATTGCCATTTAACACTGAGTACGTACACCTGGGGTGGCTGTCAGTCATAGAAGCTAGCTTGTGATGAACTTAATTTGGGCGGGTCGGAAACTGAACTGTTAGGGATAGGGAATACCTAACATCCGAAAGTTCAGTTTCCGATTCCATGCTTGGTTCTCATCCAGGAGTGACGTTTTCCCTAGCGTCATCCGCCACTGAAGTTATCACCGAGTTTATGGTTATTTACCCAAGGCAGAGGTCCCCTGCAGGTGGTCAAGAGCTAGCTCTTTCGTCGATTTCTTTTATTTTTTTAGCAAAATTCCTACTGGAGAGTTCCCTATCTATCCTGTCGATTGCCTGTTCCTTCAGTTTAGAATTAGGTAAGATCGTAGTTTTTATTTGATTGCACATAACTTAAGTGTTGTAGAAGCGCACCTAGCGTGCATAAGTAAATAAAAATAAATAAAATTTTAAGCAGAATGCGCTACAAGTAGGAGTAATCTAGTGAATCTCAGGTCAACGATTTTTCGTAGAATACGAATAATTCGACGAGCCTTTGTGGGCGTAACGAAGCATGATATAAAGAAAAAAGAAAGCAAAAAGCCGGTCTTTGGAGCTGATCTCATGAGAACGCAGTAAAGTGAAGGCGATAGCTGAGATTCTATGGCGGTCTACACCACCTATTGTTATGTCCGTGGGCTTTCAAATACACATTACGAGGGCGTTTAATTAGATAAAAATTTGAGGAACTCCACTTTTCAATCAGAAGCTCTACAATTCGCTACAATGTTCGCTAGGCCTCCATTTAACCAGCGATCCTTTCCATTCCTGCTACTAGGAACGAGGATAATGAACAGCGAGATCCCAGCGAGATCCCGACAGTGTTTCAGGCAACCCTTAAACTGGAAGTAGTGAGTCAGAAATGTGCGGTTCAATTGAAATCGTTCAGAAAAAGCGAAGGGAACTAGATGATGAGAAACGCAATTTATATAGACTAGGGACAACACCGTGATAGGGAAATTTATGTATTTGGTTGTAGTAGGTTGAGTAATGACATTTTTCTTACATTAAATATCGTGTTGGAAGCGAAGAGATTTTCCGAGTGTGTTCGATGCTGTTTGGTAGAGAGTTCTTCAATCTACAACACAAGGTGCTCGGTTATCTGTTCGTTGTTGGTTTTTGTTAATATTGATATTTAGTCTATCAAAATGGAGTGTCAGCACTATTTTGAGCACCTCAAAATTGATGGGAGCAGTTTGTTAGGAGAAATCAAACGCACCCCTTATAGGGCGTAGAACACTCTACCAGACGGCTTAGGGGACTCAATGGTTATATATTCATGGTTATATATTCCCTTAATAAAGCGAGATGTCGGTCATAAAAAACGCCATTATTCATGGGCTAGCCCAGTATTAATAATAGTGTAATCGCATATCATCGAATCTGTCGGCATTTTCGATTTTTTTTCTTCACAGAGCGAATCGCCACATCCCGAGAAAGGGGATCAGCATTCAGGAAGTTTCTACACGGCCATATACAACCCCTTGTGGAATTTTCCTCATGGATGATGTGCCCTTCAGAGAACAGCCAATATAAGAGCGAATATTTCTTCAGAACTAATGTGAGTAAATTCTGAGGATTGGAGCTCACAACAACCTCAGAAAATATGGAAGTGCCACTGACGATTGATGCCAAAAGGCAAAGTGAAGTAAATAAAATCAAAAAAATATGAATAACATGTCAAGTGAAATAGAGCGAGTAGGTCCTTTCGAATAAAAATTCAGGCGAAAGTCAAAGAAAATCCATGAATAAATCACGTTAGACGAGTTGAGATGGCTGACAGAGCTGCTGACTAACGTGGAAAGAGGTGCCCCCGCTTGGCGTCCGCTGAATCACCGTCAAAAATTTTGGTGATTAAATTTGTGTACGAAAGACGCCGCAAAATGCAGCTTTGCCTTCTATGTCGAAGTTTGGGCGCTCACATGCCGGGGATATTTATAGCGCTCTCGGTATGTGGCGCAACCATATTGTACTGACCAATGCCAGGCACATTTTAGTTATTGTTCTACAGAGCGGACTCTCTCACAGTACGAAAATGGCAAGGTAAATGGTTCTCATTTCTTCTGTGAACACATTTTGCTCCTTCATAGCATATTCATAGCATATTCTTCCTCTTTATATGATTCTTATCGAAAAATTCAAAGAACCACCCAAAAAGCAGAGGCACTGCAAAAGGCCTGAATTTTTGTGACGATAGCAGGATAAAGAGGAAATTTCGTATCCCAGAACGGATGGAAAGTTTAAAACACAATGCTAAATGTTATCTGCCAAACTACCCTCTCGTCCAGTATTATGATGTATTCGGAGTTATAGTCAAAAGCTGAGGTATTCAAAGGTAAATTTCGCAAATTTGCAAGCTGTGGGAAATGGATTTCCACGTGTTGATCAACTAATCTGGGCTGAAAAGAACTTGAGGAATCGTCGAAAACGCCCCCCCCCGGCTGTTTTTCAGCATGGACGAGTTGATGGTGAAGAGAGACGTAAAGGCTAATTGTAAGCGAAAGCTGAAGAAAGCGAGGGCAGAAGGCACACAACCGCACGAAGGGTGGGAGAATCGATCATAACGCTACACAGTAGCCGTACGTTCATTGGCATCTGAACTTGATTTGGGCGAGGATTCTGGCCTCTGCAAACTTCTATGAAGTGCCTGTTGCAAGCACGTTTTTTCGTGAAACCACGCTCTAAACTGTTGCGTACTTTAGCTGAAAAGATTCAACCTCCTGGCTACACAGTATCTTCGAAGAACTGTCGCAGGCCAGTATGATGACTTTAACGCTTTTTTGCGCAAAGGAACTGGCACCTATGACGAAACTTCTTCTTACTGAGCTTGGGCAAACTGGCTAACCCTTCTATACTGGAACGGCGTCAAGTTTCCCCTTGCCCGTGCTTGAGAAAGAATTTATGAGGTATTTTTAATGCACCTTGATCCATAAGGTATTTCAAGTGCCATGTAGGAATCTATGGAAAAAGAAGAACGTCACAGAATTTGGACCCTATCATGTGAACTTCAATGATGGTCAATGCCTCACAGGGGAAGTATTATGTTCTCTCATGAATAGAAGAATGAAAATCAGAACAATGAAAAAAATTGAAATGAGGCGGAAGTGGTGTAATGACAAGTGGCGCGCTTACCACTCGCGCGGCCCTGGGTTCAAATCCCGGGTCGACTCCCGCCCAGGCCAAAAAACCTTCTACTCTCCGGAGGACGGTAAATTGGTAACAGATTCGCTCTCTAGACTATTTCAGTAGAAGGAAAATCTGTGCATATTTGGCAGCGAATACAACCGCAGAATTTCTAGCTCAATTGCATTGAGGTGTAGTTTTCATAAAGTAACTGTGATCGTATCCTACTTATATATAATCCGCTAAGTATGTGTGTGTGTGTGTGTGTGCGTCTGTCTGTCTGTCACGAAATTCATAGCGAGCGTCGCAGAAAAGATAGGACGACAGTTCCAAGGAGTGACATACATGGTAGGACGGGAACACTTTTGGTGGGTGATAGAATGTGATAGCACCTGATAAGATTCGATAAGGGGCCTTAGAAAGGGAGGGTGAGCGAGCCCATAGTGTGGGACACAGTAACAGTGGGGGCATTGGTTCCAAGGTATGATATAGGACGTGGGACAGGAACATTATTGATGGGTGACAGGGAATGATAGCAGCTGATAGGATTTGATAAGGGGAGTTAGAATGGTAAGGTCACCATACCATAACGCGGAACACAGCATCAACTAGGCATTAATTTCAGAAAATGATATAGAGTTGGAGATGGGGACACGGCACGTGAGGTGATAACAGCTGATAGGGGCTGATAAAGAAGGTCGCCAATGCTGTTCAGTCAAATTGCTGGAGCCTTTACACTACCAAATTATAGAGTTTTAGTAATAGGGACATTGATGACCGGTGACAGGATCTTATCAATTGATAAGAAAGGATAAGGGGCCATTATCACTAACTCTCTTATCACTAATACCAGTCGGATCGCACGGCTCACGCCGTGCTCTCCTCCTTCTCTTGAGCTCGGCTTCGCCGAGCTGGCCTGGCTTCGCCAGGCGGCTCCATAATTTTAGCGGAACTTTTTCGGTAGTGCGCTGCTCATAAGGTGCTGTAGTGATCGAATCGTAACACAGAGCAAGGCTTAGGATCCCAGCACGCGCTTCCATTTACAGCAGCGGTGTAGTCCGCGCCATGACGCCCATAGAATACATAAATCTGTAGATAATCGCTATGAATCGCTCAGTGAAATAGCAGATTTCGTTTCCATTACCTGCATCGGAATGCCTACCGACGAACGCTTTCCTTTTCAATTAGCAGCCTTCCGCTCCTGTTTTTCGGTTCTCCTCGAATTTCCCTGAGATTCCCGTTTCAGGCGAACTACATACCCCCCCCCCCCCCGCTCGTCGACATCGGCATTATATAGTGGGATGAGTTCATTTTCTAGGGCAATCAGGGAAGTGATGGCTAAAGGAAAAGTATGCAGGCTGATCCTTTGGTACTTGGGGTATAGTGATAAGAGAGGTAATGATAATGACCCCTTATCCTTTCTTATCAATTGATAAGATCCTGTCACCCGTCATCAATGTCCCTATCACTGAAACTCTATAATTTGGTAGTGTAAGGCTCCAGCAATTTGACTGAACAGCATTGGCAACGTTCCTTATCAGCCCCTATCAGCTGTTATCACCTCACGTGCCGTGTCCCCATCTCCAACTCTATATCATTTTCTGAAATTAATGCCTAGCTGATGCTGTGTTCCGCGTTATGAGTATGGTGACCTTACCATTCTAACTCCCCTTATCAAATCCTATCAGCTGCTATCATTCCCTGTCACCCATCAATAATGTTCCTGTCTCACGTCCTATATCATACCTTGAACCAATGTCCCACTGTTACTGTGTCCCGCACTATGGGCTCGGTCACCCTCCCCTTCTGACGCCTCTTGACGGATCTTATCAGCTGCTATCATTCCCTGTCACCCATCAATAATGTTCCTGTCCCACGTCCTATATCATACCTTGGAACCAATGTCCCACAGTTACTGTGTCCCGCACTATGGGCTCGGTCACCCTCCCTTTCTAAGGCCCCTTATCGAATCTTATCAGGTGCTATCACATTCTATCACCCACCAAAAGTGTTCCCGTCCTGCCATGTATATCACTTCTTGGAACTGTCGTCCTATCTTTTCTGCGACGCTCGCTATGAATTTCGTGACAGACAGACAGACGCACACACACACACACACACACACTTACAGACATACTTAGCGGATTATATATAGTAGGATAGTATCAGAGGCTCAGTGTGCATAGTTTTCCTTTAGCCATCACTTCCCTGATAGCCCTAGAGAATGAACTCATCCTACTATCCTACTCTATATAATCGGCTAAGTATGTCTGTAATGTGTGTGTGTATGTTGTATTTTGTTGTGATGTGTGCGTCTGTCTGTGTGTCACGAAATTCATAGCGAGCGTCGCAGAAAAGATAGGACGACAGTTCCAAGAAGTGATATACATGGCAGGACGGGAACACTTTTGGTGGGTGATAGAATGTGATAGCACCTGATAAGATTCGATAAGGGGCCTTAGAAAGGGAGGGTGACCGAGCCCATAGTGGGACACAGTAACAGTGGGACATTGGTTCCAAGGTATGATATAGGACGTGGGACAGGAACATTATTGATGGGTGACAGGGAATGATAGCAGGCTGGGGGGTATGTTTTCCACATGTGTTTCACACAAGGATGCCGTACCCTGTCTGTGTTGTATGGCCGTTATATCGCGGACCGCAAGTATAAGCGTTTACTATGGAACGCAGGATCCGCAGGGTTGCTCTAGCTGTTATGGTTGTACCAATACAGAGCTGTATGAGCAACGCAGTGATTGGAAGAGTTCCGTTCCCCATTATGGAGCGCGCCTGGCGAAGCCAGGCCAGCTCGGCGAAGCCGAGCTAAAGAGAAGGAGGAGAGCTCGGCGTCAGCCGGGCGATCCGACTGGTAGAACATAATTGGATGAGGGTAATAAAAATAAAACTGAAATTATAAAATTGGTTACTATCATTTTGAAATAATTAGAATACACACTGAGAGGAACACTGACGTGGTGGATGAAGAGGCACTTTGACACCAAGAACGATGGTCTGGGCCAATTAATCCGTCCAGGTCTGCAGTGACGGCTAAGCAGTTGGCTGGACTGCCTGCGACTATTCACGAAGGCCGGAGATACGTTCGGATGCCTTAGCCTTCTGAATGGATGTTGTATGCATGACGCCAGAGAGATTGGCCAATTACCAATCACATTTAGCCCTTGTCCTTGGTCTATCTAGTAATGCCAGTTGACGTGATGAGACCCTCCGGGGGTAATAAGTTTCTCAATCAGACCCCATGTCTCATTTTTCAATATGAGAGGGTGGAACGATGGAAGATCCATTTTGTTTCATGACCTTCATGTGCCTGACACAGCAGAATCAGCAATGAAAAACAGTTCCTACACACCAAGCAAGACCTTTTTTCCCCATCACCAAAAGCACGTGGACAGGTTGGCAACTACATGCAGTTCTTATG
This sequence comes from Cooperia oncophora, assembly GCA_036418165.1. Taxonomy (NCBI): domain Eukaryota; kingdom Metazoa; phylum Nematoda; class Chromadorea; order Rhabditida; family Trichostrongylidae; genus Cooperia; species Cooperia oncophora. The sequence goes on along the minus strand of MU912172.1, from coordinate 29,813 downwards.
CAGCCCTTAAAATCCTGAAGAACTCAGGCCACTACTGCTCTTTTCTCGAGACGAAATGCGCTACCACAAAAAGCAATAGAATCGAGGTGTAGAACTTCAGACAGGGCACGTCGTCACGTTAGCATTCTCTGCTGAAAAACCGTTATTAAATAGTAGCTAGGAGAGGGCTTGGACGTCTGGGGATCTTCTTGACTATTGATTTTCCCCATTCCATATTGCTACTTGTTCAGGGTCAAGCATGACGCCGAGGGAAACTTTCCCTTCTTTACGGCTTCACCTTAATGCTTCCTCACTCCTATGCCCCCTCCCCGCCCAATGTGCGACGAGAGGCGATAGACAATATCTCGGCTAATGCCGTTTGGACTCCAGGAATTTCGGCACCGAGCTCATTTTTAAATTGCCTAAGTCACCAAATCCGCTAAAAACTTGTATATAGGGGTAGTTTAACATCCTGATTAAGAATATGACATTCACTCTTGTCGCTGGCGCTAATGGATGACACTACGATTATCTGCGCTCTGCTAAGGCTGAGCCCAAGAGGTAATCGTAGTGTCCTCTCTTGGCGCCAGCGACAAGAGTGAATGTCATATTCGTAATCAGGATGTTAAACTACCCCTATATACAAGTTTTTAGCGGATTTGGTGACTTAGGCAATTTAAAAATGAGCTCGGTGCCGAAATTCCTGGAGTCCAAACGGCATTAGCCCAATATCTCAGGTCCACTATCATATTGTGCGAATTGCGGAGCTCATTATTGGTGGGGATTAGGAAAAATCAGCGATTATAAAAATTCTCATCAGATCAAATATTATTCCTTTTCCTCCCTAATGACGGAATACAACTCGCTAAAACTCCTCTACGCCTCACTCTGTTGTTCGGTGGTCTTCCATTCATGCAGTAATTGGTTTTGAGGAGCTTGTGTGTAGTGGAAGGAAGGAACTGTAGGGGGTGGTAATCAGGAGAAATTCTATTCATCATAATGAAGTGCTCTGATAGTATTTTTATAAGCACCGCTTTTATAAATGGTCAACGGCCAGTGCCCTATTTTATAATTTTACGTTAATTTGAAGTAATTTGCAAAAAGTTTTAGTTTGTGTTACGAAAAAAAATCTCGGAAAATAATGGTTCAAAATAGAGAGAGGGGAGAATGGAAATCTGTTGTGTTCAGGACGAAAACAAACTTGGACAGCCTTCAATGGGATGTTTCTTCAGCAGCTGTCGGTGGCTTCAATTCGTTGAAACACTCAAAGGCGGTGTACATGATAATTTGGTTCCCTGCAGAAAATGGATGCAGAGACACAAATAGTGCGACAGTGAAGCAAAAACGGGCTGGACAAGACGTCCGGAAAGATCTAAAATAGGATACCTATTGACTTCTTCGATCAGAATGTGGACGAGCACACGCCTGAGATAGATCACCAACGATCAATATTAAAAAAATCGCGGCGACTGCGAGAAAGATTATTTTAAGCGGTAGCAAATCTCAAGAGAACATCACATAGCGTCTACAATTGAACTAATAGCTTTCTGGTGAAAATCACCATGAAAACCACCACGGTTGAAGAGTGACATGAAACAAGCAGAAGAACAACCAAAAACTTCAAGGGAATTCTGAAACTCTAAAAGAGCACTAAATGTGAGAAAACTTGACAATATAGAGACTGAGGAAGACATTTTCGTTACCAGTAAGGAATTACTTCAATAGAAGGAGCTCTAGAGAAGTAAATAAGGCACCACCTATTTGTTCTGTTTTCACCCATCTGTTTTCACCCACAACCTGTGGCACTAGCCACAGGTTGTGGGTGAAAACAACTCATCCGACCAAGATCAATTGCTGACCGCCGGTGCCTTTTGCAAGCGGGCGATTTCGCTGGGCACATGGACCGGTATTTTGGACCTCGATAAGGCGCTGAAAGGGGCACTTTCGTGAGAAAATTCGCCACTCAGCGCCTGATCCACGACAAAATATTCGTTTCTGCCTGCCAGGCGATTCACGGCATATGTATGTGTTGTCGATTCATCGTGCCACTTGCTTGTTAAAGGCGATTTCCGTGATAAACTGGGACTATAAACTGTTACGGTTTTAGACGATCCGGCAGGCGATTGTAGAGGCAACACTACACTAAAAAAAGAAAATTAGCAAGAATTACAGTGGAAGCTGACCGTTTAGACTCATGAGAACCTCCTAGGCCCACGCCGAAACCCAGAAACTACTATCTGCTAGCTAGTAGCTCCTCTACTAACCTCACCATACCCGGTAAGAGTAGAGTGATATCGGAAAGGAGTCAATATTGTTATGATAACAAGAAGTGAGATTTCATACAATTACGCCTTATCTTCTGTTTGCGCGAACGAGCGGGCGTCTTATATAGGGCATTTCAAGCGGGTTTTTTTCCGCTTTTTTATTCACTACTCAGTTATCCAATACACTGTTGTTCTATCTGACCATGAGCTCCATTATATACTCGCGTGCTTCGCCTGTGAGAATATGTTTTAGCTTCAGATGGTACGCAAGCTGTCATCTTTGAAAAAAGGACTCAACACAAATACAAGAAAAAGGTGCCATTTTATAGCGTGGCTCGAAGAGCGGCACATTCCCTCCGTCCACATCCCAGCCATTCCTCTAAAACCGGACGTCATTACATAAAATTTCATGACATTTCGCAACGGCATATGATTAAGATTAGTCGCCACCGTTCTCTCACAAAGTCTTCCGAGTCGATTATCAACTTTTCCGAGTTAATACGAGGTTTTTACCTCAAACGAGCCGGACTCACGATAAAACATGACGTTATGTTATAAATGATAAAGAATGACAGCCACGCGCACATCCATCAAAATGAGCTAAACGCCTGACTGTTTCGTAGTTTACTGTGCGCGGTAGTGCGTTTCAAGAGCCTGGCCTCCCCTCTGAATGCTTACTCTACTGTTTATTGGATGAACGGACTGAAGTGTGGGCAACAAAGCACATCGATATTGGGAAGCCTTCAATGGAACCCCGTACTTCACAAATGTTATGATCAGCAAGTAAACGCACTCGGTAAAGGAACAGTCAGGCGGCCAACGGTACCAGCCCAAAGCAAAGTGTACATAGCGCGCCTAAAAAAACCAAAAATCTACAAAGAAAAATTAAAATCGACCGCCCTCCCTCACCACCGCCACGGAATCATCAACGACGTGGCATTTCATTCATGAGGGGAAGGCCATGGGGAAAGGCAAGACAAGTGCCACCTGCAGTGCCGAAGCGGTTGGCTGGCAAAGGAGACCGGTCTCACCAATGAGGCAAGGCATCATTGCCCACCTGGCTAAATCACTCGTGATCATACGTTGGATAATAGGTTTACGATCGTAGAAGATAGTGTTTTTGCCTTCAGGCAGCAGGCGGAATGCGACGCGATATGATTGGATACCTGATAATGTCAAGGGTACTACCCATGAGGGAAGAGCGATGTATAACGCAATGCGATTAGGTTTCTTAAACGCATGGTCCGCGATAGGTGTTAGCGGTGAAATGTGGAAGGGAATTTGCCGAGTGACTCACACATGAGGAGAGAATGCATAAAGGAAAGTCGGGAACACCTCTTATATGACCCCTTCAGCCTCAAACAACTGCAGGGTGGAATGTCAAAAAACCTCTTGATGGGGGACTCCAGTTTGCTGATTCCTTGCGATGAACCCTGTATGACCCTACAAGAGACAATGTAGCGTCCATTTCGTGCTACTTGTCCGGTAGCATCGCTTTTGGCAGGAAGGCGGAGTTTGGAGGATGGAGTCACTGGAAAAAGGGAGGTACCACTGGACAATCTTGCAGCATAACTCCTACACCTTACAACTTTCGGCCGTAAAACTGGCACAGGTTGTTCACTGCGGACCACGCTACCTTCCCATAACAGTCTTCTGCATTTTCATAGGTCATCGCGGACCGTTCCTTCAATGCAGTTCAAGATGTCACCAATAGCTCGTAAAATCGCCAAAAGTGTTATGAAAGAGGGAACGAGGTCTGAAACCTTCGACGTTGGTGAATCCTGTTCGCGGGCGCCATGCGTCCCACTTCCATCTCGAGTCGTAGTGGGCATCTGGATCATTTTGAAGGTAAATTAGGCAGCGTTCATACTTCGCGACAGCAGCGGCGATCGCGGCGATCGCGGCGACCTCGGCGACATCGGCGATCGCCGCGATCGTCGGTACATGGCAGAGCGCGCCCCAACGCTATTACTTGGACCGCTCCGAAGGCTTTTGGGGAGAAGCGACTCAATTTCATGCTTTTTTTCCTTTAACTGCAATTTTCTTAGGTACTGAAGCTTGGTTTGACACAAAGAAAGGTGAACCCAACTTAATGGCTTTTGTTTTCTATTTTCTTTCTTGATTCAGGATAGAAATGAGCAAAAAGCGTGAGAGCTTCATTTAGGGTAGGTTTTTATTGTTTCTTTTTTCATTCGTCGAGCTTATATTAGGTTGGCTAATAAGTAATGGCCGTTTTTTTCAATTGAAAAATTTGTTCGAAAAGTGAAACGTTTTGCAAGCAAGTTATATATCATCTGATAGGAAACTTCTCGTAGTATAAGAATATCAAAAAAGCTTTGGTTGAGGATATAGTTTTTGTGAATTTTTTAGTCGTTGAAGTTGGAAGTGAAGTCGGCGAAAATTAGCATCTTCGACAACTATTTACGTCTACTCGAAGTGCTAAAATCGCTTAAGCTGCTCCATACATTCGGAAAAGGTTGAGGTAGAAGTCTCAGCAAGGGAATCTCAATAGGACGCTTTGGAACTAATTTCAAGAATTTCAAAGTTGGCACCTTGCCAATATTGGGCAGGCTCACGTCTGTTCCACCTGAAATTTCATGCTAATAGTTGAATTAATTGAATTTGAATTTGATATTCTTTACTTTTGGAACAAATTTTTCGATTGAAAAAAACGGCCATTACTTATTAGCCAGCCCACTGCTAGTGGGCTGGCTAATAACTGCTAGTGGGCTGGCTAATAAGTAATGGCCGTTTTTTCAATTGAAAAATTTGTTTCAAAAGTGAAAAGTTTTGCAAGCAAGCTTAATATCGTTTAATAGCAAACTTCTCGTAGTATTAGAATATCAAATTCAAATTCAAATTCAACTATTAGCATGAAATTTCTAAATAGAGGCAGTTGTCGAAGATGCTAATTTTCGCCGACTTCACTTCCAACTTCAACGACTAAAAAATTCACAAAAACTATATCCTCAACCAAAGCTTTTTTGATATTCTTAGAAGTTTCCTATCAGATGATATATAACTTGCTTGCAAAACGTTTCACTTTTCGAACAAATTTTTCAATTGAAAAAAACGGCCATTACTTATTAGCCAACCTAATACATGAGGTTATAAAGTTTTCACCTGTTGATGTTGCGTAAAATGATTAGTGTTTTGGTTCCTAGGTGAGTTTCTTTCTGTTTCTTTTTTTTTCTTCGTTGAACTCGACTTGTAAACTATAAATGTTTTGGAAGTTGGAACAGTTCAGACGATAGGAACTTTTAAGGCGCTTGTAAATAAAACAAAAGAAACAAAAAGAAGCTCACCCAGGAAATGGAGTTGGCCTTATCCCGACCTAAAAAGAAGTGAAACCTCCTTACCTCATATTCCAGATCCGCTTATGTATAGAAAGTCGTAAGTTATCAGTTAGTAGCCATTATTAAGAGAAAAGAAGGTCTCACAAGTTGGATTCCCTTATTTATCAAGCGAGCGGTCCATAATAGCGTTGGGGCGCGCTCTGCCACGTACCGACGATCGCGGCGATCGCCGAGGTCGCCGCGATCGCCGCTGCTGTCGCGAAGTATGAACGGTGCCTTAGAGGCTCTATTCAGGACCCAAGCATAATACGTATGCGCTATCAAATGCCTCAGGGAAATATCCATTGAAGGTGACAACCGATGCGCTGGCAGGCTCCTTGCCCTTTTTAGTTACAGTGTTTTCCTTTCATTTCTTATCGGATCACAGTTCCCATGGATGACTTAGTAAAGTCTTCAGTCTTCTCTTCAGCGAGCGCCATGCGCCATTTAGGACAACAACAAACCATGACTATTATCGATGTATTTCATGATGCTTCGGTGAAGCTTTGAAGTTATTCTAAAGAGAACACTTATTTGTTACAAATACAACAATTTGAAAAATATTGGCAGTTTCGAGATTCGGCTCCACAATTCCTCGGGTAGTTCTCCAAATAGCTGATGAACATACCGATTTTGCCATGCGCTCGGGACATCGTTTTCAACTCCCAAAAGATTCCTACTTTAAACGTAGCCATCAACACCCAAAAGAGTGGACATAAAAGGCTCGCTCGAAAATCACCCGCTGATTCTACTCGGAAAGGTGGGGGGGGGGGTCTGGAAGAGAGTCAATCCTTGCCATTACCGACTAAAGGAACACCTCGATAAAAAAAACTACAATGATTTCTGTGAAAGCCAGCACCAGCAGGAAGCAGAAAATATCCCGGAGAATTCTCTCGATTCATAGACCGATTTCTCCATTTGAGAGTCCATCTGTGCAGTGCGTGGTTAAGAAACCGTGCTAAAGGACGTTCCCTGGCTTCCTCAACAAGGCAAGTTGGCCTACAGCTCTCTGCACTTTTATCCAGTGCGTCTGTAAGTGTGGTCTTAGAGTAAAAAGCCTGCTCCATAACCTACTCAAGGTTGTTCTCTATTGAACCAGGAATAATGGGATTCTGAAGCAGAATTGATGATCAACACATCCTTGTCAAAATACGGTGTGAGATATAGCTCGATGAATGAATTGAGTGAATTTTAAAGAGTTTTTTAATTTCCTAAACAATATTCACTGTTAGGGTTGATTACATAGGATAATCTCGAAATGCCATCGGAACATTGGTGCACCACTGATCTTGCCCCGCTCTTTATGCCCTTTTGATATTGTCGCAATAATCGGGGCGGTGTCAAGAGGCTAGGAATGAGCTCACCTGCGGCGTTTCCACCACTGGTTGATTTCTTTCTCAATCGTTTACTAACCAATCACCATTAGTAGAGCAAGGCACGAGAGGCGGCCTCACTCCATCCCTCCTGGCACCTCTCCCTGATTGCGATTATGCCCTTATATACTCAACGTCTAGACTCTTCAGTTCAGCTTTTCAAGGGCCCTTAATATCCCAGACGGGTTCTAGGTCAACGGAACTTTCCTGTTCCTATGCTTTTTCCTACCGCTTCCTTGTTGCCCTAAACTTGAAAAGCCGCACTGTTGGTGAGATGTGGTGCTGGGACCCCTGCCGTAATCATTCAGCTGAAAGTGCCGACATCAAAGGCAGTTGGCACGGTAATTTGGTACTCGGATAAAATGCTAGCAGGCGCTATATAGTGGGGAAAATGGCGAAAAAAACGAAGTGAAACGGTCAACCCGACGAAAAAACTCTTCGTTCTTGATGACTCAAAAGTGATTTCAGACGAGTTTCCCATAGACATCGCCAATAACCGTTACGGTAGGTGCGCTTGCGTGTACGCGCTCATATATACCATTTTCACTTTAAAGACACATAGTACGCTCACACACATTGATGAGACTATCAGCCCCCAGCTGTCGATGTGTCGTGGTCCCCCCGCCCAAACATGCCCAGGAATGGAGATACAGGACCGTGAAACACGCTAATTCCTCCATGCTCCGCCTTACACCTTTTTGCACAGATTGAGGGTGTATGAGACTATCAGCCCCCCAGCTGTCGATGTGTCGTGGTCCCCCCGCCCAAACATGCCCAGGAATGGAGATACAGGACCGTGAAACACGCTAATTCCTCCATGCTCCGCCTTACACCTTTTTGCACAGATTCTGACTTTGAAGAAGCCCCGCCCACTTTTCAAAAATGGTGCAAATCGGCAATAGAGACTTGGCTTGCATGCTAGGGTATTGCTGATCATTCGGAATAAACTTTGCCGGATTTTCTTGTTCCGAGTGACGAACGTGTGTCAATGCCCGGTCGTTTCCAGTCAAAGTGTTTGTGGGAAACAGCAAAAGCAGAAGTTATGAAACAAGATTTGAGAATCTATGTCCGCGCTGACAAGTGGGCGTGGCCGTCGGGGCGGGGCTCGCAGTGATGTCTGGCGTGATCTGGTTGATGAGTTGCCCGCCCTAATAAGTGTGGTTAATTTGATGTGAAAAGTGAGGGTGAATTTGGTTTGAAAAGGGGTGAATTTGGTTTGAAAAAGGGTGAATTTGGTTTGAAAAAGGGTGAATTTGGTTTGAAAAAGGGTGAATTTAAAGTGAAAATGGTATATTTATGCAGCACCGCAGCCGCTTCATACCAATCCCTTCGCTTCATATTTTACTTAGCAAATGAAGCAATACGAGCATCAGGTACGGTCGTCCATTTGTGGGCGGGCGGGCGCGGTAGGCGTTCGGGTCCAACTTGATAGGGTCTTATAAGGGCACCTTCTCCGTTCTGTCAGGCGCATGAATCCAACTCCTCTTAAGGACTCAAGGATTTATCGTGCCAACTGCCTTCAATAAGATCATTTAGCTGGAAGTATCAAAATATAGGTTGGAAGGAAAGTCTTGTCACTGTTGTGACTTTTTTCTTTTTTATTTTCTAACTCAACATACAGTGGGAATTAGTCAACAATATACTCGTCATAGTTAGCCACTACAGTGCTCCACCTAATGGGCAGGTAAGCATTCCCCCTCTCCCAGAACTGAGGAGGCTGCGAGTAGAGTAAGTCAGCCTCTCGACTGGTGTCATCAAAGTTGCTGAAAGTTTTCTTAGCTAAGAAAGCCCTAAGGAGGTGGAGCAGGTAGCAGTCGTAGGGGACTACGTCAGGAGAGTACGATGAGCGGTCTCCCAGCCTTGCTCCTCAATTATTTGGTAGGTCTCCATAGCAGGTATGGGGTCTCGCGTACTATGAACGAGGTGTCCCGAAGCAAGTCTAGATCATTTTCTCGAAAGCTTCCATGGGTTTCAGTAGTTCAGCGACACAAATGGTAGCGGTGATTGTGTGTTCTTACAGGGCAGCTCGTTCTGCAGCATCCCCTCGCGTCCCAGGAGCAGCACAGGAGAACCTTCTCGGAATACATGCCCGGTTTGGACTGCTAGAATGGATCTTCTCCTTGAGAGAGACACACGGTACTGTGTGGGTTGAAATCACAGAGGACCCATCTGTCATCTCCACTAAGCAGTCTCCCAGAAACTCCTTCTGACGAGGGCAGAGAAGGGGAGACTGACCAAGGGGTACCCGGGTGCACAGCGTGCCATCGGTCAAGGTATGAGTGATCCATCGAGCCAGTACTTTTCGGTAGTCAAGGGCTTACAGGCGGTTGACGACTGTCAGTTAGGTACATCCGAGTCTTGTCGCAAGACTGCGGGTGGTAACCTCCGGATCCTCCTTGACAGCTTCGAGAATGGTGGAGTCTTCCACTTCGTGGGGCCGTCCCAACCGAGGTTTGTCTTCGAGGGTCGTGTCTCCTTTCGCGAAGCGAGCGAACCAAAGGTGGACAGTCATGATGGTAGTGGTGTCCTCCGCCAATGCACTGCTGATGTTGCGGACAGCTGCCGCTGCTCCAGTGCCGCGGGGCCACTGATAGAACATAATGACCCGAAGATGCTCCTGTGAAATTGGCATCGTAATTGAACCCAGGGTAGAGCAGGCGCCATCACGCGCCTCTCGCAGGAAAGCTCCTAGGGTGTCCTACAAGCACCTACTTTATCGCTACCAACGGCACCGACCCTCCAAGCGCTTCC
>MU912172.1:0-20011 GCA_036418165.1 Cooperia oncophora | reverse complement strand
TTTTCTTCAGCTAAGAAAGCCTTAAGAAGGTGGAGCAGGTAGCAGTCGTAGGGGACTACGTCAGGAGAAGTACGATGAGCGGTCTCCCAGCCTTGCTCCTCAATTATTTGGTAGGTCTCCATAGCAGGTATGGGGTCTCGCGTACTATGAACGAGGTGTCCCGAAGCAAGTCTAGATCATTTTCTCGAAAGCTTCCATGGGTTTCAGTAGTTCAGCGACACAAATGGTAGCGGTGATTGTGTGTTCTTACAGGGCAGCTCGTTCTGCAGCATCCCCTCGCGTCCCAGGAGCAGCACAGGAGAACCTTCTCGGAATACATGCCCGGTTTGGACTGCTAGAATGGATCTTCTCCTTGAGAGAGACACACGGTACTGTGTGGGTTGAAATCACAGAGGACCCATCTGTCATCTCCACTAAGCAGTCTCCCAGAAACACCTTCTGACGAGGGCAGAGAAGGGGAGACTGACCAAGGGGTACCCGGGTGCACAGCGTGCCATCGGTCAAGGTATGAGTGATCCATCGAGCCAGTACTTTTCGGTAGTCAAGGGCTTACAGGCGGTTGACGACTGTCAGTTAGGTACATCCGAGTCTTGTCGCAAGACTGCGGGTGGTAACCTCCGGATCCTCCTTGACAGCTTCGAGAATGGTGGAGTCTTCCACTTCGTGGGGCCGTCCCAACCGAGGTTTGTCTTCGGTCGTGTCTCCTTTCGCGAAGCGAGCGAACCAAAGGTGGACAGTCATGATGGTAGTGGTGTCCTCCGCCAATGCACTGCTGATGTTGCGGACAGCTGCCGCTGCTCCAGTGCCGCGGGGCCACTGATAGAACATGATGACCCATGCTCCTGTGAAACTGACATCGTAATTAGACCCAGGAAAGTGCAGGCGCCCTCACACAACTCTTGCAGGAAAGCTCCTAGAATGTTCTACAAGCATGGCATGTTACGTCATGTTCGAGCATCAAGAACCGAAAAGTGTAGGCTTTTCAAAAAACACTGACAGGACTTTCCTTCCAACCTAATAATATATGGAAGAGATACCTTAAATCTTCTCAAACTTTTTTTACTGTTGAGGAAACCTTATGCAGCATCCTTACGACCTTTTGTAAAAGTAAAAAGTCTTGATCCCTGAGAACCATAGGGCGTAGGCCTAGGGGCTAGCGCAGCCAGGGTAGATTTTTTTTGTCAGGACAGTTGTAGCGAATTAGGATGACATCTTTGTGGCCGCCCTAGCTGCGTTGCCAACCGCGACGCGTCGCACGCCCAATCTCTTGCATGGATGACCACTGTACATGAGCATTTTTCTTTGGAGGAAAACGATTCCCACCATACTCACTAGGGAAGGTCGTCAGGTCGAAGTGGCCATTTGTAATGAGATGTAGCTCACTAGACGTGGTTTTGGACGCTGATCTCGAATCTGCCTTTGAAATTTGCAGAACGATTCTCTGAACGGAGTTATGGAGCTTTTTCCACCGCGTTTACCACGCAACAGGTCATGGGATCGGATCCCTGCTGAGCTTAACTTTTTTGCTTCTTGCGCAAACGTGGCAAAAAGTGGTTGTGGCGTCGCTTCTACATTAGCGCTCTCCTTGACTTGCCTGAAAAACAGTTTGCGTTCGCTTACTGGCGCGCTTAGTGCCTTATGATCTAGGAGAATTTTAGGATGTACAGGTGCCCTTGGCGCGCAGTGCAGACGTTTTCGCGCTGAGCGAGTGCCATATTCGTATTTATGGGGGCGAACTACGCCTAGGTAGAGGTTTCTAGCCAAATCTGCCATTTTGACCTGACTTCGAAAAGTGAAGCATCCATGGGTTAGTTCAGTTGATGTTCACACCTATTCAGCTGCAGATACATTCTCCTGCACAAAGCCTCGTCTTGCCACTTCTTACGCATTCATGTTGTTACTGCTCCAGTTTTCCTGGTATCTAAAAGCAAATTCCGTCCAAAGACAAGCAATCGACAAGAGACTGGCCCTGGAACTATTGGTGACCATCATTCGATCAACTGCTACCGCACTTTTCAAGTTAGGTCAAAACCTCACATCTGGCTAGAAACCTGTCCCCAAGGGTAGTTTTGCTCCCTGAACACGAATATGGCACCCATTTGGCGTTTGAGTGTTTTCTAGACTTAAAAGAGACATTCCCCACAAAATGCAAAAGAAGTTCCCTTCCAGAAATTCGAACCCTTCATGGCATGCCCGCGAAGCAAGACCATTACCACTACACCATGCCGCCGTTGAACGTAAGGGTTCTTCCCGGCTATTCATGCGAACTGGCTGGCAACCGCGCTCGACTCCGTTTTCCTTCATTTTAATTCTAACAAACCTTCATAATTCCGTTCAGAGAATCGTTCTGCAAATTTCGAAGGCAGATTCGAGATCAGCGTCCAAAACCACGTCTAGTGAGCTACAAATGGCCACTTCGACCTGACGACCTTCCCTAGTAAGACAAAAAAAAACGATACAAAGGCTGTGAATCATGACAATAGTTTAGCCATTAGTTCAATAGAGTGAGATGCGATGCGTATCGTATAGGCCACATTGGCAATTTGCATAGTTAGTGTCATCAGAGAGGCACCTCGCTTGGGTGAGAGAAACCCATGAAATAACTGCAGGAGTCGAAATTAGAAAATATGGGCCGAATGCTCCCTTGAACTCCTGTCTAGAAACCGGTGCTCGCCCTATTATAATTGTTTCATCGACGGCTGCGTTTGAATTATTTGGGGAACCGAATAATGGCCTTTCATCGATGCTGGGGTCTGCAGGAACATAGCAGTTTACAGTCCTCTCCCTCACTGAGGATTCTCCAAATAGAAAGTTGATATAAAGGAAAACGTAGCGAGGAATGAGCGAAAAATATGAAGTGTTCTGGTCCTCGCGGTTGAGCATGAACTCACATCTCATCGGCGCTGGCTCTTTTCTCATTATCATCAACTTCCTCATATTTTGAATGAGGAAGCGATGACGGAGCTGATGGCACAGTAGCACAGACCTATTTCATGTGATGTAAGCCTACCTACGTATTCGGTGTTCTGTAACCGTGGATCATGGTGTCAACGCTGATGACTTGCGGCGGCTCGGAATTCTTGACGACATCTGAGACATTTGCAATGTTCTAAGAGTACATAGGCGACTTAATCCCAATAAAACTGGACAACTGACTAACAGTGGATTTCAGGTGTTACCGCGCTCCCATTAACTATGCAGCCGCTCACTGGAGGAACCGGAGCCGATTTATGACACATGCGCTACCTCAGGTGGCAGATAGAAGAGCAGTTCGACTGCTCTCATGGTCAGTCCAGTTTTTACTGCAGTGTCTCAGTTCGTAAATTTTTCCTACTTATAGGTTTGGGTCGGAGATGCACAGTGGCGTACACGTACTATTTGGTGGGTGCATTCTAATTAGCTGTGAGGTTGGCGGGAATAATAAGCCGTTTCAAAGCATGCAATAAACTGTGGAGCAGAAAATAAAATAAAACGGTGTATAAGCGTTCAGAATCATTGAAGGAACAGGAAAGATGATGAAGTGCATGCAGCTCCGCTTCTTTTCAGTTATGGTTTCCTTCCACTTTGAACGTGAACCTCAGAGACCTGAACTCCATGAACCAGGATAAGCCTGCGCTCCGCATTTTCCACAAAACGAAGCTGGAAGCGTCTTGATACACGGAAAAGCACGAAGGAATGCACAGTTTTCAGCCAGTCCCTCTTCTACCGGGAAGTAGCAAACCAGTAGGTAGAATAGTTGATTGCGCCTTGCTGACGACGGTAGGACCGGACTCATTGCTTAGGGTGTCAGACGGCTGGATCGATACTTTGAACTGGTTGAAAACGAAGGAGAACGTTGATGGCACCTGCTGGAGGGTATCACAGTCCGAAGGTTCGACAAGTGATTCAGATATTTAGAATGATGTGCTCAATGGCATCGGAATGAGGTTAATGACAGTGAGATCGGAAGGTGACTCAAGTAACTTTCTTGATTATAGCTCCATGATCGTAGCAAGGGCACCCCTCAAATGGTGTCATCCATGTTATGGCAGTGGAGAGCATCCAGCAAATCCACTCCAGTAAGTTGCAAAGAAAACTTGCATAGATCTATGGTAAGAGTGCACCACAATTGAAACAAAGTTCCGCCAATTTAAAGGCTCATTACCGACATAAGGACAACACCCGTGGGAACTCGAGAACCCGAAATGAGTTCATAAAGATCAGAAGAAGAAAGAGAATTTTCTGTCGGCGCTGAACAGTCTGCAAATTTTTAGCAAAGTGGGCAATCGAAAATGCTCATCAGTTCAGCCCTTGTGAAATCTGAAAGGGCAAAAAACGGAACGCGTTAGAGCCTCGGCAGCATGACAGTGTATACCCTCAAGACCCTCAAACCAGTGTAAGGATCCAAAATGGACAAATGGGACACAAGCTTCAGCATCAGCTTGTGTCAGGCTAGGAACCTCCACGGAAACCCTGTAAGGAATTTGAAGCTCAGTCTCACAGCATGGGGATAGGGCGGGAAAACTATCTTTCCGCGCTAGAACCATCGCTTTGCTCACTGAATCATCTTTCCAAACATGACAGGTGACGAAATGGTACGGTGACTGTCTGCCGCGACGTCTTCGCTCGTCTTAACTCTGCTCGGACCCACAGCTGACGAAGTGATCTTGTACGAGAATTCTTGCAGGACCCCAGCAAAAACTGCTTTAACGAAGCTGGCAAAACGCCAACTACCTCATGAGCTGATACGTCCATGATCCACTTCTGAATTTGAAGAAACTACTACATTCTTTCTGCGGTAAAGGGCGCATTGCAGAGTCGCACGCGACAACGCGCGTGGAAAGTTGGTCATCAGTTCTCCTGTCTTTTCTGTATAGTTTTATCTTTCAACAGGTTTTCAAGCGCCTTTAACTGGATATAAATGATTAATAAGGACAAGAACAAGCAAAATAAAACCCTAACATTGAAGTGAGGAAGAAATATTCGCGTCGTTTAAAGCGAAGATGCGCCCTGTACATGGATGCGTCTTTGACTCCAGAAAATAGCGATTTTCATTAGGAGGAGTCGGAGTTATCGGAGTACAATTCTCACAGGGATAATTCAGACATTGTGATTTCAAGTCCCGCTAATCACAACTGCACCAGTTACAGTCCCTGAAGAGCTACGTTTGGAAATATCCGAGAGAAATTATACACCTTTTGATCTGCAGAGCTAGACTGGACCAGTGGCTCAGATAACTGGAGGGCAACTTTACCAATTGTTAATCGAGTAAATGTATAGCACGAGAATTCATTTATTTCGAAATGCGAAAACCACGTAGGGCATTGAAAGGTGGGCAAGGGATGTTTTGCTTACACAGGTTACAGGATGAGGCATCCTTTCAAGAAAATGAAAATAAGCACTTTGAAGTTGGTCATCTCTTCCCATACCCCGGAAGAGCATAAACTGCAGTGAAAAGTGTTGCAAAGGTCTATCTTAGAGATAATTGCAGTTTGTGGGTAGCGAGGTCCGAATGAACATTCGCGGATGAGAAATGATTACGTGAATAACAAACAAGCAACCCCCACCGTCGAAAATATCCGTCTTGGACTCCACCCTCAGCGCTTCCTAGTATTCCACGATCATGTGAAGCGACACGCGACAAGTAGGCAGTGATAGGGTGGGGGAGAGATCAAATACAAGAGACGAGAGAATAGAAGGGTGAGAGAGGTGGCAGACAGCAATGCTGCATGCATATATGGGTACACATATGCAGCCGTATCTTCGGTAGCGGTGATTGGTAAGATGCCTACGGGAAACTCGTCCGAAATCGATTTACAAGTCACTGAGAACGGAGGCTTTTTCTTCGCAGGATTTTGACCGTTTCACTCCGTTCTTTCGCCATTTCCCCACTATACAGCGCCCTACTAGCATTTTAGGCTAAGTAGGAAACCATCGTGCCAACTGCCTTTAAACAGACTGTGGCTCGAATTGAAACTTATAATTGAGTAAACTTAGAAACGTCTCAGTAATATGAAGGAACAGCATTAAGAACGGGAAAAGAAAACATGTGAAGATGTTCGGAGGCAATCCATGGCGCAAAAGCGCTTGCTTAAACTCGATCGTTTATATTTGCTCACGTTTTGAAGGGATGATAAGACGTGCCGCATGGATGATGCGCCCACTCGAGAACGCTCGTCCACTGCCAATTCGTGAGATCCGCTGAGAGGAGGACCTGTTAACTCAAAAAGTTCCCAGCGAGGGATAGGAGCTCTTCCCTCTTCATAGTAAATAAAATCGAGAGACGGAATTCGAGGGAACTGCGCGAGGGAGGAGATGAGAGTAACAAGGTGTTGAGTCAGTCACACTGCGATTCAGCACTAACTAACTAATTAAGTAACCAACTTCTACAAAATAATGCTGTTACTTGGTAGAACTTTCGAATACTTCTGGTTGGTCTATTTTTCAACATTTTTATCTCCTCCTAAGGATATTTACGCAATGAAATATTAAGAAATTGCAGTCAGCTCAAGCCAACCCCTTGTTGGCAGCTTTACACCTTTGATGGTTGCTAAGCTGCTATCTACTGGGCGAAGTTAAGGGATATGAGCTTATTGAGGAAATCTTCCCCATTGGAAATCCGTGGAAAAAAATATGAGGGTGTTATGAGGAAAAAGCTGAGAGAAACAAATTCCAAAGAAGACGGAAAAGGCTTCCACGATTCCCACAACTGAGAATGTCTTGATTGCAATGAAGGGCGAGCTCAGCTTGTCAAAAAAGCCTAACCATCAGGGGCTTCATGCAGTAATGGAAAGACCCGATGAAAGTATGAGTAAAGCAGCTCATTAATTTGATGGGCTTTTTGGAGAAGTTCTCAAAGGCTACATGCTGTAGTTATTATTTATCGAATTACTGATATAATTCGATAAATTCTGTTCTCACTTAGGTTCTAAACATGAAAGTGTTGATTTGGGATGGACATTTTCGGAAAGGTCTTCCATCCAACTGTGCAGTCTAGCTATAAACTACAAGTGCGTTGCTTGAGCGCGGCTCAACAGCCTTTTTCAGTGACGAGAATTCTAAAACAACAACGCTCTATGGAGGGGGAAATTCATGTGAATGTCGCCTACATATTTAGGGATTTCATTCGATCGTTTTTTACTAGGGGGTGAAAGATCGGAAACACATTGAGCCTTGTTGCCCACAGAAACCTGTCTGAACTGACAAGAGGCGGGCAGGTGGGGCGTTGTATGGGGTAAAGTTCGCCGTCGACCTTTTGCCAGTAAATGGTGTAGTGGCAAGTGGCGTCATCAGATGGTCTCGGATTGGCTCCTGTTGGGGTAATTAAGCATACCCCACTGTAAAAGAGACGACTCTAGAGGGTTAAAACACTGATGGAACATCATTATTTACGCTCTTTACTGTATGGGCCAAATCACATTGAAACGCCGCTAGGAACTGAACTGGTTGTCTCTCGGCAAGCAAGAAGCTTCTGTGCTTAAGCATTTGAGAAAACCGTGAATTGACCGGTGTCTCCTGGAGTTTGACCTCGTCGAGGTCTTCAGAAGTTGCTTTGCTGAATAAAAGGCTTGTGATCCATCAGTCTTTCATGTTGTCCCTTTGGAGGGGAATAAATTTTTGAGCTGGCTCGGTATTTTGTTACCACTTTATGCAATTTCCAGATGATCCCAACCTTGACGTTACAGCTACCTGCAAGCCCAAATTCTTAGTGAAGTCCATTCTTGAGGAATTTGCTTGAATAGTCATTCCCGAGCTCTCTTATTGCTTTAAGCCATAGTCGGAACGCTTCTAATTAAATCCCAGTGGGAGCAACTGTCCATTTTCGCTCGCTAACAAGAAAAAGTACTTCGTCCGCACTTCAATTTAATCCGCTCACTAAAAATTACAGAAGGAGGCTTTTGGGAGTTTGCATCAAAATAATTTAATTTGAACTGGCAAATGCTGAGCAACTAGACGCCTGACTAAATATCTCGTTTTGACAAAATATATTCAGAACTGAGTAATGAAGTCAGGCCTCAATATATTCTCGACTAAAGATCTCGAGTGATAGGTGCCCAAACTGTAGAATTTGAATAAAGAGAATGATATGGATCGAAGTCTTGGCGTTTTTCTATAACTCTTAGGACTGCGCCACGCATTCAACCACCATCGAGAATCGCAAAGGCTTTTTAAGGTTCCATGGTTGGTCTGAGCAATGAATGAGACAGGTCAGCTAATTTATGATGTCAAAAGATAAGGGTTGAGTCTTCGCCGTTGATCAATCCCTTTGTGGGATGCGGCACGCATTCTACTTCCATTCAGAATCGTAGTGGCTTATTGAATGCGATGTGGCCTATACAATGACTTGCGGTGGCCAGCCGATGTACAAGTTCGTTTATTGGACGGGACTTAGGTGGCACTGAGATTGATGGAGAACATGCTGGTATCGGGCGCGAGTGTTTAAGCGCGCCACTTGTCACTTCACCGCCTCCGATTTATTTTGTCAGTCCTTTCTGAAACGATTGATATCATGTTGCATTGTGCAACGGTTGTAGACCGTTACAAAAGCAGCTTTGCAGAATCAACTTCTAATGGCGCTGTAACAGTGGATAGACGACAGCGCACTATGACGCCAACAGCGCTTTCAAAGGAGGGGGATTTGGGAGGGGGGGGGGGGGTGAGGGTGGCATCACTATTGTCAGTACAAATCACCGCGGGTTTGCCCCCGGTGATTTGTCCTGATAATAGTAAAGCGAAAGAAGAATTATCATCCGCGAACAACCAGAAGATAGAACCATAGACGATCTTCAAAACAAGCAGTGCTTGGGAAGTGCTCACACTGGGGAAGAAAGCTCCCTTACCAGCACTGTCAAAGAGGATCCAAAGAATAGTACAATCTTGCGCGTCTTCCAGCCTTCAGTTACAGAAAATCAGTGACGGTATGGTTTCTTCACACAATGATGGATCGCACGCGTACATCAGTAAATCCATCTGTTATTTCTTTCTTTCTTAACCCTCATCGAAAGGAGTTCGTGGAAAAATCTAGTCATTCGTGATGAGAGCCGGATTACCTACAGTCGTAGTTGACATCGCGCCAGGTGGCTCCCCACAGGGGATGACCAGCGTACTTAGGCCACATCGCACATGTAGAAGAGGTCACTTGGAAATCACTCCAAGAGGGGTTTTTTCACTGCCTCAGTAATGTTCCCAGAAACCGCGACTTTTCAACAATTTGGAATTGAGAAGCGCTGTCATTGACGGTCCTCATTTCTTGAACAAAATTGTAGAAAAGAAGCAACCGAGGATAGCTTGGCACCCTCGTTTACGAAAATGCGAGACTCCATATTGCTAAGGGGACCTACCAAAAAATTGGAGAGCTGAAACGCACCTGATTCCTCCTTTGACATGGTTTTCTTCTCACTTGTCACTCATTCCGCCCTTGGAATGCTTTCTCGGCTGAGAAGCCTACACCAAGTTCGGCGACATTAGCCAGGAAGTAACCTATTGCTTTGACTCTAACATCTTAAACTGTGAGCGGGTGGAACGCTAACCTGCCCTCCAGGTAGAGTACTGCACTGGATAACTACGGCAATCAAATTGTTCAATGATTGCCAGTGTAAGCCAAGCTGAAGAATAAAGGAGAACAAACCACAATACTGATAGAACTTTCTTCCCAGGCCGTTATAACCCTTGTTTTTGCCTTGCAGAACGAGACTGGTACCAATATTTTCGACGCGGACTGCTGAATTATTGGTTGGTCGATTCGGTATTTAATTCCTGGGCAATGAGCGTTGCATGGAGCGCTATTGTCCGCAAGACCATCTCCAGGAAATTGAGCCTTTTGTCATAGGATTCTCATGAACTGTATGCAAAACTTAGTCATGATTAATAGAACCATAGACGTCGAACATCCACAAATGAATATCGCCTAAACTGACCGCCAGTGAAGATTTCTGCTCTTTTTATGCCTTTCAGAGGCAATAAGCACGAAGCAAATGGGAAGCCCAGCGAAATTCAAAACACATACATAGTTGATGCTGACGCAATAAATGGGGATGGTTTCAGGAGATGAAGAAATGATCCCCCCTCTGGCAGCTTTTCTGTAGTAAGGAAGATTAGTTGATGGTTGGTTGGAAAGAGAACGGTTAGTGGTGGGAACGCCACGGGTCGGCTCACCCATTCCTTTTGAAGCCGCCCGGGACTGACTGTGACGGTATGAACTGTACTATCATTTTGATGTAATAGTAGTATCACAAAAGATAAGATTTCGAAAAATTCCCAAGAAGTGGGGAGACATTCGTAGACGTAACCCAATGGTAAATTCTGCAAGTACGTGTCCACATAACAACATGTACACGATAAGCAAGAACTACGCACAGCAGCATTCCAGAGAGCCAAGTCACTCTCTTGCATAGCGATTGGGTTTTATAAAGAAGTATGTATACCGTTGAAGTATATAAAAGCGACACAAGCTGTCCTAAAACGCCTTTTCAAGAAATTTCGCTTAAAACATACTGGTCGGTATGACTCACACATCTATTAGTACACTCGAAATCCCTGAGATGTAGTAGGCGTGGCTGCGTACTTCAACTAAACGTGCGGTGGCTGTGCTTTTGGTGAGATATTTTCATTTTGACACAATTGTGGTCATGTCTCTGCCCAACACAGAACAAGATGACAGTTGTCTCAAGTTGGAGTATCCCATGAGTAACCCATTCTATGCCAAGTTTAATTGCCACGTCTACTCCGTCTCAGGGATAAAGTGTACATCTCACCCCAGTAAACGACACAGTAAACAAAACCCTCAGTTGCTAGCCCAGCAGAAATGCCTCCTAGACACCTTTCCCTCTCCCCTTTATCCATACTCCTTGGCGATTCTGCGGGAGTATTTCATTCACAGCCACCACCCCGACTCATTTCAACCGTGGGAAAAAATGAGATACTTCTTGAATGAGCTTTTGCCCATAAACTAGGCACTCCTCGCAGGCGGCTGTGCCAAAAGACTGCGCTTTACTTGAGAACACTGGGAAGGCTTGCCCAAAGGTCTATAGTAGTCCGGGGAGATTGATCAAAATTTCCTTCAAATTAGTAAAAAATCCTTCTGAAACGGCAAACATACGTTGTGGCCTACCTTCATGCGACAAGAAAAACGACCGATCTCACGAAACTCATCATCTACATAGTAATCTAGGCTATGTAGCGAGAGATTTACATGCATGTTACACAGAAATGAAAAGGAACTCTAGAAGACAAAAGGTACAAGAGTAGTAAAAATCCAACAAGTATGAAAAAATAGGCGCGGCTCTTTGAGAAGGAGATATTAGGCGGGTATTTTGAAGATTCTGAGAGAGCGTTTTCCGGCAGATTATAACGCTTCCAGCAAGAACGTGTGTTGGAAGGAAAATGGGCGGCGTCAAGTTCCACATTGAGTGAGCCCTCCGTGCTGCAGAACTGGTCGACTGAGGCCGAAGACTCACTTGATGTGCACGGAAAGAGACTAGAACGTTTCTTAAGAGAATAAGCTGCATCTGATGTAGTAGTTTTCTATAGAGCACTAACAGAGATAGTATGAAAGCAGTAGGGTACAGTCACTGCCAAAAAGTAGTCGATTTACAAGGAGGTGCAAGAAAAGACGCCTTGCTCATGCCGGTCGCCGTTAGTGTTTAGCTCGCATAGGAGGGAAAGATACACGGAAGAAGGCATTTAAGTTATTTCTGAGCTGCGCCTATGTAAGCAGAAGCAAGTCTTTTCCAGCTGCCTTCATCGACTCGAGAATGTGAACCCATTCATTGTCGCCGTCGAGCTCAAGACAGCCAAAGGCCGCATGATTTACAGGGTGCACCAAAATTGCGTGCGAGCAAAACAATACTGAAACGGCAGTGTGATAGATTGAGGGTCGCTTTCAGCAGCAGACGAAATGAAAAATGCTATTACGTATTGTATAGGCAACTATTCTCCTCTGGCTTGGGGACAGCACGCAGACAAAAAGCTGTTAAAGTGTAGTTAAAGTTTGATCCTCAAGAAAAACTATCTGCACTCCAATCATCTGGGGGGGGGGCTTTTGCCATGGTGAATGGATTCCTCATTTCACAAACCTATCGTAGTCCACATGTGATAATGCTGATTTTGTAAACATTCAGTATGTATGATATTTGATACGTATATGTGACCAGTAGGATCGGCTGGCGAAGCCGGCCGATCTTCCTTCCGGGTGTGAAGTGGGTCCCGGTGAGAAGTTTTCCATGACCCCCCCCCCCAAAGAAGACAGTCATCAAAATTTTCTATACCGCAATCCCGTCACTGATGAGGAAGCGCAGAATAAACGGCACCAACCATTTGGTATACTCCCTACGGTTATCCCTAACTAACTTCATCTGCCCAGCCATTGCTCAGTTTCACTTACTCCCCATTTCCTGGAGTTTTTCGGACATGTTTTAAGGGTTCTTGTCCCCGGCACCGTTCACTTTCGTGTGCAACGCCGCCCTGCCCATCGCAGGTGTGCTTCATTCATTGCGTCCGCCAACTGTTTGCCTATCGTTTCCCACAATTTCCGCTCTCCGGGATCTTCTAGAACCGAACTACGAATTTTTAAAAGTTTTGTAGCGAGCACCGCCCACCTATAGCACGCCCATCACGGGTGTGATTCCCTCATTTCATCCGCCAGCTGGACCTGCTCTAGTTCGTGTCCCACAATTTCCGCTCTGCGGGATCTTCTAGAACCGAACTACAAATTTTTGAACTATGTAACTCACAACTGTGCGCAGCCCCGCCCACAGTGTCGAGCGCGGAGCATTAGCCGCAGCTCATGTTGTTCGTCCGTCACTCTTCGACCATGGCCTCACCCAAACCACCCCTTGACTCCGCCCCTCCAACTGATCTCTTTAGGTGATTCCAAATTTTCGGCAGACAGGACAAACACACACAAAACAAACCAAACAGACGTTGCGTTCTTATATACAGGGGGGGGGGCCAAAAAAAAAAGTCATTTTGCCTCCATGACTTTCAAGGCGCTATAAGTTACACTTTATTAAATTTTTATCGGACATTTTTACTACCATATTAAAGAGCACATTAAATACTATAATGATACTCCGCCACAGCCTTCTGGAGGAGCGCCATCGAGAGATTCGGCCGCGCGAAAGTGAGTGGGTACCCGGAGTTGAGCGAGTCGTTGATTTCTCCGCCAGCTGTACGACCACTCTAAACTGTTGGGGAACTCCGCCCCGCAACCGAGTAATTAAGGGGTAACGTTCAGGACCCCCGGCTTTAAATACTCCCATCTTTTCCAGCAGCCGTACTTAACGTTGCTTCCATTCCACAGTACGGCCGAACAAGTTTTTCAACGCCCTCCGATTGATATGGTGTGCTCACCAATCCTGTAGCAGTTACAAGTTCTTCCAAGAAGGCGTACGCGGCCCGACGAACATGAAGAATGGGATATTCCTTCTCGAGTTGCTCATGTAGCACCAGCGCACAGCGCCTCCAGTCTGGCGGGCCACGAAGAAAATATCGTTCAAAGCGCACTTGCCACGGTACGCCGGTCCACACCCATCAACCCGCGCCTTGCGTTGAATGCGGTGTGAAGATGCATGTCCTGGGACCGTAGCGACCGTTGCCGAGCTCGCTCGATGTTCGAGTCCTCATTAACAAGAGTACTGGTCTCCAGGTAGCTATCCATGGGTGATTCCATTCAAGAAGTTCCGCAGCTGTTTGGAGGCCACGTGAATTCCAAAGGCGTTCTCCACTCAGGCCGCGACTGGAGATGACTTCATATTTTGGTGTACATGAAGGTGAATGGCGGCAGCCGGCTCCTGCTTATAGAGGAAGATCTTGGGTATCTTCCGCCCTGGTACTCATATCCACTTCCTCTGTCTGGGCTGCGAAAACTTCGCTCATATGTGACTCGGCCGGAATGACTTTTTTTTGCCCCCCCCCTGTATAGTAGTGATGACACTTTGGTGAACTGCTGCCATCAATGTATCTGGTTACCTAAGCGTCCATGTTCTGTGAATCTTGGCATCCTGTGAGGTGTACTCTGTAGTGCCACTATGACCGTAACCAAGATGAAATGATGTTTTATTCGGCTGACACTTCGGCGTTATAGCCTTTGTCAGAGCCTGGAAATGTTAAAGACCACTGTGACTTATGCACCTAACACCTTTTCAAACTTCAGAACAGTTCGTCCCAGACTACAAGCTTCCAGAAATTTGTCCTAGATCACAACCAAAATGTGACCCACCTCAAAGTTACAGTAGTTTTGGGTTCAGATCAACGTAAAACTGACTCCCGTGGGCAACTTTAGCTGACCTAGCCCCTCAACTCGAACCGCGGCAGAGGAAGCCCAGGTCAGCAAACGGGCGAGCTTGTTTGTGATGGCGAAGCGCTCGTCTTTTCTGTTCATTTTGTGACTTTCAGTGCATATTCAGAAGTCCTCTAAGTTTTGCGTGCAAAAGTCTGGGTTCTGTCATCAAAATCTACACAGACCCTAACTCAAGCTCAGCACCTCAATAGCATTGTACACGACGACCACCCAGTAGGCCTCTGGCCCTATATCGCTTCGGACTGTTTAAGTGTTCCTTTACCCTGGAACCCAAGGGTTACCTAGTCTCACCAGTGTACTCGTCCCCACAGCTCATGGAGGTCACGCTGTAGCCAGGTAGGTCATGCTGTAGCCATGCAGTCCCTCTGAGAAAGACATGTAACACAATGCGGGGTTGGACGTGTAACACAATGTGGGCAGTAGCGATAATATTTATCTGCAGTTGCGGATCAGCAGCTGATTGAGGCTCACAGGAGCGATCCTGGTCTCTTCCGTTCACACGACGAAACCATTTCTTCAGTCCCAAACATGTTCCTGTTCAAGACCAGTTTGTTTCTTAGAGAGATCGTAAATGGGCTGAGATATTATTGTTTGTGGGTTTTCGGTACTATTCGGTCCAATAGAACCTGCGCTAAAATTGGAACTGCACAGGAAGGGCAGCCAATCGTCAGAAGGCTTCCCTCTCGTAAACCGAATATTCCCAGCTGGCTATCAAGAAGGCAGCTCACATTTCAAGTTGCGTCTGTCTCTGATCCTCCACCCCAGCCTCTGAGAACGCATGCCGACCGATCCTACGTGAAATATGTAGGGATAATTTTTACGCCGTTCCGAAATTCAGTGGTAAGTTTCAAATGAAGCAGATGAGAAACCGACCAGTAGTGTCATGAGGGAATTATATGGGCCCAAGTGGATGATCATAGTTGCAATAGACTCGTGCATTTTGGCTTTGAAGCGGCTCTACATAGAAAACAAAACCATCACTGTTGCGTTTGTTGCCTGTTACTCGACAATTAGATCCACAAATGGATGGTACCAGTACAACTGTAAGAAAGTCATGATTCTCTATCACAATGCCAAGCTCAAGTAATCGTATTATTGCGCACTGCTCAGAAATAATACTTAGAAACGGATTCGACCACCTTATTTCCCCCACCTATAGTCACCATTTTGAGTGTTTTGATTAGTTGAAGGTAATGTCCGGTAGAACATGCAAATACGATTTTTTGGTCGCTGAAATTGGCATCAGCAGCAATTCTTCTCATTTGCTGGAGAAACGAAGGTGTTACGAACCATTGCGCTCACTGGGCATTGGGAATAGGGGGACGTGCAAAAGAAACGTAAATTTCTGCCCCGTCGCGCGCGGCAATGGGCCCGACCATTTCTCAAATTTCTACCCTTTTGATTGGAGCATCGGATTTCATATGAAACCGACCAGTAGTGTCATGAGGGAATTATATCTGGCCAAGTGGATGATCATAGTTGCAATTAGACTTCGTGCAGTTTGTGCTTTGAAGCGGCTCTACATAGAAAACAAAACCATCACTGTTGCGTTTGTTGCCTGTTACTCGACAATTAGATCCACAAATGGATGGTACCAGTACAACTGTAAGAAAGTCATGATTCTCTATCACAATGCCAAGCTCAAGTAATCGTATTATTGCGCACTGCTCAGAAATAATACTTAGAAACGGATTCGACCACCTTATTTCCCCCACCTATAGTCACCATTTTGAGTGTTTTGATTAGTTGAAGGTAATGTCCGGTAGAACATGCAAATACGATTTTTTGGTCGCTGAAATTGGCATCAGCAGCAATTCTTCTCATTTGCTGGAGAAACGAAGGTGTTACGAACCATTGCGCTCACTGGGCATTGGGAATAGGGGGACGTGCAAAAGAAACGTAAATTTCTGCCCCGTCGCGCGCGGCAATGGGCCCGACCATTTCTCAAATTTCTACCCTTTTGATTGGAGCATCGGATTTCATATAGACAGGGTTCTGTGAAATTTATGTCTTTTTTATTTATACATTGTCTATTCTCGACCAATACCACCTGAAGCTCGTCGTCATTAGCGGGCGCGACGTCGCCCGCGACGCCCACTGGCGCGGCGAATTACGATTCTCTCGCCACATACCCCTGGGAACGGGTCATTCATGAAAGCGGAATCTGCCTGAAGTAGAAGCAAAATAACTAGTAAGCATCACAACTTTTTGTCTGTTTTCTTCTTCGTTCAAACCTAATTAAACCTACCACGCTTTTAAACGAGATGATAAATATTTTGAAATATTTTTCACTCAGTCCCGTATAATTACGGTTGATTTCTGCACCCTTTTACAAGTCGTAAGAACTTCTTGGCAAATATTAGTGGCTGGTGACAAGAGCACAGCCTCTGCGTGAACAATGCATGTAAGTGCCACTGGATTCCTCATGAGGTGAAGCCGCTCGAAGAGTTGAGAGCCTATCATCGCAAGTAGAGACCTTTCAGCAGGGTACAGCATCGTTGTGTGAAACACATGGGGGGTCGTACTTTTGCTCTGGGGAGGGGGTCGTATTTGGGGTAAGACAAATTTATTTTGATAGTTGATTTTTTCTTGTGGAAAAAGGGGGGTCGTATTAATTCGTATTAATTTTTTGTGTTATATGCACCCTGTACACCCGCCGGATATACGTTGCATAGTTATTGTATGTGACACTGACATTTCGCCTATCGCTATGCTGTACCCTGCCTTTCAGTGTTGTTGATCGGATCGCAAAGAGATGGGTGTGGTACGGGACACCAGTGACAACCGAACTCTACTCTTAACTCATTCCATAAAATGGCAAACGTTTCGCGTAAACGTTGCCCAAAGAGGTCTAACGTCTCAGTACTCCACCCTAGCGTCCACATGTGCCGAAAGGGCATGGAAAAACCATGAATATGGAAAGATTCACACCTCACCCAGCAGCCTTGGCACATCATCACAAAAAGGAAAGATTCCGCCAACACGATTCCACATATAGCTTTCTCCTTTGATACGAGATTCAACACCCCAAACGTGTCGAGCGGCGTTTTATGTGATAGACACCCCCTTCTCAAGTACTAGAAATGGTACTAGAAATGAAAAAGGTGGAAAAACAATCAACAGTCGAGGCCAAGTTTAATTTTCCTCTTCCTTCCAGCGACATAGTGTAGCATCCCCCCATTTGGGAATTTTCCTAACGACAACATGCCATAAGGGCAAGTTTTGCAGCTCTTGGGCACCGCCTATTTGGAACATTTGGGCAACTAGAGAGAAAAAATTGATTATCGACGTCAACTTGTGAACAAGATTGGCTGCCCTTTTTCATCGCTCTCGCCGGAACCGAGCGGATTTGGGAAGTTGTCTGACAAGTGGGCAATCCTACTAAACATCATCGAGATCGGATTGCAGAGAAGCGCGTTTCAAGATGAATCCCTCAGCCGACTTTCTTTATATCTTTGCCCGCCGCGCTCAACTTCTTCCACACATTTCAATACCCGCTTAAAATTTGGCTTTTCTTTTATCTGAACAGATGTTCACTCTTTGATCAGTAGCATCATACCTGTTATTTTCAAAACTATTACGGTATATGGAAGAAGCGTTGATGGTAAGGATGGGTGGTAAGGAGCGTTGATCAATTGAACAGATGAGAAGGAAGCCGGGCATTAGTCGAGCATTTGATTATACGAATGCAGGTAGACGCGGTGGAGTTATGCCGCAAAACCGGGCCGTATCACAGAGGAGGTCTGGAGTGCCTGGAGTGCTCTGGAACCGCTTGAGGAATTTTCGAGACTGGCCCCGCCCACCTCGACGCACGCTCCACCCACAACGGGTATGCCTCACACTTGTGAACCAATGACCCCTCATGATCTTAAACTACTTTTTCCCGATGTCTGGAGTGCTCTGGAAGCGTTTTGCGAATTTTTTAAATTTGGCTCCACCCACCTCGGGGCACGCTCCGCCCACAACGTATGCCTCGCGCTTCTCAACTGATGACCCTTCGGTGATCTAATCCGTTTTTCCCGTTGCCTGGAATGTTCTGGAACCCTTTTACGATTTTTTTTTCGATCTGGCTCCGGCTCCGCCCAGTTTGGCGCGCGCTCCGCCACAACGGGAGTGCCTCGCACATTCCAACATGTGATCACTTGGGGACCATAATCCACTTTTTTGCGCCGTCTGTAGTGCTTTAGGACCAAACTACGATTTTTTTAAACTGGTACCTCGTGTTCAATGCACGCCCCGCCCCGCCCACTGTGGGCGGCCTCAGCACGCCACAAACATGGTGGACTCTTGCCAGGAACCTTACCAACGGAGCATGGAATAAAACAGTATCACCAGAGGTCCTTGAGCTGACTTTTCAGTGCAATCTGTCAAACAGAGCGAGAGCGGCGAGGGTATTGACGAACAAGAGGCAGTGAGGTGCACACCAGAGAGAAAACTCGACAGGGAATATACTGCAACACTCATGCGGCACTACGATATAGGCGACACATCAATACCGTATATGAAAAACTTCCATGGTACAAGCTTCAAAGTCGGAGGTACCTTTCATTGAGGAGAAATCGCTTATCCAACTACATATAATCCGCTATGTCCGTGCGTGTGTGTGTGTGTGTCTGTCTGTCTGTCTGTCACGAAATTCATAGCGAGCGTCGCAGAAAAGATAGGATGACAGTTCCAAGAAGTGATATACAGGCAGGACGGGAACACTTTTGGTGGGTGACAGGAGGTGATAACACCTGATAAGATTCGATAAGGGGCCTTAGAAGGGGAGGGTGACCGAATTCGTGGCAAGTTGCAGCAGCTGCGGGACCGTGATTTCAAGAGCTGATATGCCGTAGGGTGGGGCTGACAGGAGCTGATAACATCTGATAAGATCCGATAAGGGACCCTAGACGCGGGTGTCATCAAATTCTTAGTGCAGTGCAGCAACCGTGGGACCTTGATTTCGAGAATTGGTGTAGGGGAAGGGAAGTGGACATAATTTGTGTGACAGAAGCTGATAACATCTGATAAGATTTGATAAGGGACTTAGACGCGGAGGGTCACCAAATTCCTAATATCGGCTGCAGTGAATTGAGACCATGGTTCCGAGATGGTATACAGGACGACCGCTAAAGCAACTGGAGTTCAGATGCATGACGGTTGTTTACTCAGTTGCCATGAACTGCAGCAACTAACTTTATCACTATGACCATGACTATCTTCCATCAACAACCCGAGAGAGGACCATTCGAAGCGCTAGACTGCCGAATGCGGGAGGGCATTCCAGAAAAAACCCTACAGTGGTGGAGAACGGTAGGATGCTTCGAAGGCTGCTCTTACAAGCTGCTGAATTTTCGTGTGAGGGTTATGAAGATTTTGGTACTAACCCCGAGAAAAGAATGGACAAAAGGATAGATTTCAGCGTTACATTAGGACAATGGGCACAGGATGTAATAGGGGACAACACGGAAGTATCCTACTATATATAACGAGCGCGGGGGCAATACAGATTTATGTATTGTGTGGGCATTATGGGGCGGAGCACACCTCTGCTGCAAATAGAAGGGTGTGCTAACAAGGGAGGTCGTTCAGGGCGTGGTGCGCTTTTCGAAAACGGTTTTTTGCATATTGTAGGGGCTCATGCAAGGACCTGAAAAGTGTGCTTCATTTTCGGAAGTGGTGTAGTAACAAGTGGCGTGCTTACCACTCGCGCGGCACCGGGTTCAAATCCCGGGTCGACTCTCGCCCAGG
>MU912171.1:55851-69682 GCA_036418165.1 Cooperia oncophora | reverse complement strand
TTCAGTTACACCTGTCCGGAGGAATTCACAGACTGTGCGTAAACTGCGGAATACCAAGTATGAGACCAAAGTTTTTGAATCCTGGTGAACAGGAGTGAAAGCAGACTAGAGGCACAGGAGCGGAAATAGACGTATTGAAGCGTTATAGTATAGGCAATTTCATAACTGTGCCGTGTGTGGAGAGTTCTTCTCTGTTCGGCCTGTTCATTGTGAGAACCTGTTTTGTTTCTGCCATTTCATGGAGAGTACCGCATATTCTCTCAAACCACGCTTTCTTTCTTTCTTTTCTTTATGCAGGCTCTAATGGCTTAAATATTCAATTTATCCTACTATATATAATCGGCTATGTCCGTGTGTGTGTGTGTGTGTGTGTCTGTCTGTCTGTCTGTCACGAAATTCATAGCACCTGAAGAAGAACTTGGAGGGTCGGGTCATGGTGGGGATGGGTAGAGCATGGGACAAAACCTAAATAGCACCCATGACCCATGGTAAGCCCCCCACAGTGGGCGGGGCGTGCGCCGAAAGTTAGCGATGTCACTGAAAAAAATCATAACTCGGTTCCAGAGCAGTCCCGAGATGGGGAACAGTGCAATAAAGTTAACAAAGGGCTGACAGACCAAACAGAGGAGACACACCTGAAATGGGCGGGGCGTACTTGAGATGGGCGGCGCTTCCCGTGTCACTGAAAAAGCCATAATTTGGCTACAAAGCACCTCGGAGACGGGAAAAAGTGGAATAAGGTTAGCATTGGGTTGGCAGAGCAAATGGAGGAGACACACCCGAAATGGGCGGGGTGTACTTGAGATGGGCGGTGCTTCCCACAAAGGTCGGTAACTCGGTTCCCGAAAAAGATCAGAGATCGCAGAAAAGTCCATGACGAAGATGAACATCTGGCAAGAGTCCACCATGTTTGTGGCGTGCTGAGGCCCGCCCACAGTGGGCGGGGCGTGCATTTGAACACGAGGTACCAGTTTAAAAAAATCGTAGTTTGGTCCTAAAGCACTACAGACGGCGCAAAAAAGTGGATTATGGTCCCCAAGTGATCACATGTCGGAATGTGCGAGGCACTCCCGTTGTGGAGCGGAGCGTGCCCGAGGTGGGGAAGCCAAGTTGAAAAATTTCGTTGAACGGTTCCAGAACACTCCAGACACCGGGAAAAAGTAGTTTAAGATCGCGAGGGGTCATCGGTTGAGAAGCGCGAGGCATACGTTGTGGGCGGAGCCAAATTTGAAAAAAAAATTCGCAAAACGGTTCCAGAGCACTCCAGACACCGGGAAAAAGTAGTTTAAGATCAGCGAGGGGTCACCGCCACAAGTGTGAGGCACACCCGTCGTGGGTGGAGCGTGCGGCGAGGTGAACGGATCCATTTTTAAAATCGCCGGTCCACAAGTGTGAGGCATAGTGTGGGTTGTGGGTGTAGTCGAGTGAGCGGGGCCGGTCTTAAAAATTCTTGAAGCGGTTCCAGAGCACTCCAGGCACTCCAGTCCTGCTCTGTGATACAACCCGGCCCTTGCGGGGCGTATCACAGAGCAGGACTGGAGTGCCTGGAGCGTGGGGCGTGGCTCCATCGCGCCTACCTGCATTCGTATGATCAAATGCTCGACTAATACCCGACTCTTCTCTCATCTGTCCACTTGATCAACGCTCCTTACCACCATTCCATACACCGTAATAGTATTGAAAATAGGAGGCATGATGTGGAATATGAACGCTATTCGTCAAAGAATGTTGACCGCCTTTCAAATAAAAGAAAAGCCGGATACTAGGTGGTTATTGAACTGTTGAAGATGATAAGCTCGGCGGAGCCGCTCGGCGAAGCTATGCTGTATCTCATTGTCAGAAGAAGGGGCGCCGGCGTCAGCCGGCGAAGCCGGCCGGTCTATATAGATCTCACTGCTAATGGTTGGATCGACCTGTTTGTGTTCTCTCGTGAGTGCAAACTATTTCACTTGATCCAGACCCAGTTCAGTGTATCTACTGCACAATAGTGATGGAGAAGTTTCGTGGAACCCTATACCCCTATGTATATATACCATTTTCACTTTTCACCACTTTTCTAAGCACAAACAGCACTTTCAAAGCAAATTCACCACTTTTTCAAAGCAAATTCACCACTTTTCAAACCAAATTCACCACTCTTTTAGACCGGGCAGTTCACCCACCAGATCACGCCAGACACCCTGCGAACCTTGCCTCGACGGTCACGCCTACTTGTCAGCGCGGACATAGATTTTCAACACATGGCCGACTCCGCCCAGAGTTTAAAGGGTTTGTTGCGAGCTTCGAAATTTCATAACTTTTTCAACTTTTTAGTTTCACATCCACTTCTTTGCACAGCGAAGATACTCATATGCGCGCATTCATGCTTCGTCAATTCAGGCTGTGCCCCTTGGCCACGCCCTCTTGCTTTTTGCGGACTTGTTGATAATTTTTTTCAAAATTTTTGCATTTTTTGGACTGCTCCACGAAGCCCCGCCCACTGAGAGAGGCTCCGCCCACTTTGAAGAAGCCCCGCCCACTTTTCAAAAATGGTGCAGGCGTTTCCGCGTATAGAGCTTTGGCTTTGCATGTTAGGGCTCGCTCGTCACTCGGAAGCAAACTTTGCCTGATTAATTTGTTCCGAGTGACGGACGAGGCCCTAGCATGCAAGCCAAGGCTCTATACTGCCGATCTGCACCATTTTTGAAAAGTGGGCGGAGCCTCTCTCAGTGGGCGGGGCTTCGTGGAGCAGTCCAAAAATGCAAAAATTTTGAAAAAATATCAAAATTCCGCAAAAAGCAAGTGGGCGTGGCCAAGGGGCGGAGCCTGAATTGCCGAAGCATGAATGCGCGGTTACGAGTATCTTCGCTGTGCAAAGAGTGGATGTGAAATTAAAAAGTTGAAAAAGTTATGAAATTTCGAAGTTCGCAACAAACCCTTTAAAGACTGGGCGGAGTCGGCCATGTGTTGAAAATCTATGTCCGCGCTGACAAGTAGGCGTGACCGTCGAGGCAGGGTTCGCAGTGGTGTCTGGCGTGATCTGGTGGGTGAACTGCCCGGTCTAAAAAGAGTGGTGAATTTGGTTTGAAAAGTGGTGAATTTGCTTTGAAAAGTGGTGAATTTAAAGTGAAAATGGTATAAATCATAAGTTGTCTGTGTGTAGTGTCTGTCCGGAAATTCGGCATTACCGGAAGAGCCAGTTTGAGGGGCATGGTCAAGGGTGGTATGGGTAGGGTATGGGCCAGGATGTATGGACCACACATGAACTAAGCTCCGCCCACTATGGGCGGGGCTTGCCCTTGACCAGGAGCCTTTTATTTCGAAAATTCGTATTTCGGTTCTAGAAGAGCCGGGAAAGCGGAATAAGTGCGAGACGATAGGCAATCAGTTGGCGGACGAAATTAAAGAGACCTCATAGTGGGCGAGGCGTACTACAAAAGGGTGGCACCTGCTACAAATTTTCAAAAAATCGTAATTGGGCGGTCCATGAAATGAGGAGTATGGGTGGAACACAGCATCCTGTTGTGTGTACCAGACAGCAGACGGTTCCTACAGCCTACCATAGTTCATTCTGCAATACCTTAGCAATAAACAGGGTGATTAATGTTCCAAAGAAAACAATAAACAGGGTGATCTATATGAAATTTTGGCGAGACGGTCTTCTAGAGGGGGAATAGCGGGGGCGGGGAGGGGGTGGAGGTATATACAACGACTGAAACGGTAAAGTTTGGAATTTTTTGGGAGAATTTTCCGAAGCGAAGCCGGGCGATCCGACTGGTAGATTTGGGCGGACTGACTGTGTGCAGCTTATGTGACACCGCTTTTGGATTTTGCGATTTTAGCAATACGGACGCTAAAATCGCCAAAAATCCAAAAGACAACTAGCGATTCAACATAAGGCTGCGAATAGGCTGTGACCTTGAACTGGGTGTCATTAAAATTTATTTTTGCTCGTTAAGAAAAAGGGCTATATTTGCGCGCATGTTGTCGCTCTTTAGGCGACAGCTTCATTCAGAGATGAAATTTTAGTCAGCCTTGAACAGTTCTTACCTTTTTTGTAGTTTAATTGCAAAAGATATATGACCTTAACGAGGAATTAGAGTCCAGCTTCTGCCTTCGTGAGACCTCGGATGTCGTTCTTTTAGATAATTGCTATTGTCACTATGACGCTACCAACGAAGCTGCGACTATTTACTTTTGCAGGGTTGCCTGTTTTTTCTCTATTTTTACGGATCATTCAATTAGAGGGTTGGGTCGTCACGAATGACATCATCTTCCTCCACTTAACACACTGACGACAGCGTGATACGCATTTAATGCGCGCTTTGTGGGCCACGTGGGACCGCGCGAATTGTATACGAATCACGATCAACAAAATCCATATCTTTCACTAGTGCATGATTTTTTTGTTTAGTTTCTCCTATTCATTCTACAGGCAGTCCTTAGTATACTCGTACAACACGTGATCCATGGAATATAGTACACACTATTTTAGCAAGGATTTTCTGTGGAAAGAGCACTATAAGCTTGAATTGGTTTGCTCCTCATTTTGGATTGGTTTGCTGTTTAACTCTTTGCCAACAAATACAGACAATTACAACATTGATAATGATGAAAAAATATAAGGTGAAGGATTCTGAATCCTATAGAAAGCACGATTTGCGTTTTTTATGAAAAAAATTGGTTACAGACAAATTCCTGGCCCTGGTGCAAAGAGAGTTGGCCAGCCCAGATTTTTCCATAGTAAATAATTGACTTACTTCACAATTGCTCTCTAAAGGTTTTTCGATCCAATCTCCAAAAAAGCGCTTCGTGGGACGGCTTGAATTGTATGCGTACCGCGCTTGTGGCGTTCAAGAAAGCGCGCGTGTCCCACGAGGCCGAAAAGTAAAAACACGCGTTGTCGTCAACGTGTTAATCTAGGCTCTTGAATCGCGAATCAAAAATTGTTATGTATGCCACCGAAGAACGGTTCTTGTTAGAACGGCTCGAAGATACCTGAAGTGATTAAGAGGTGAGTGTTTGGAGCTTGTAAATGTGCACTCATGGGGGCACCTGCCTTGGGGAGCCTCTATCTGCAGTATGCATACACCAGGTGCTCAAACTTTCCATCTAGTGAAGGCGATGCTCAGTGGGCATGTGCAAACTTTCAGCAACTTCCGATTCCCATTCTTAGCATGAATCTCCGTGAATAAGCTGACTGACAGTCAGTAAGCTCGTACATTGTTCCCGCTATGGGATGCGTCGCGCAAGCGACTTCCATTCAGATTCGCAGGGTTATTTGAGATTATGTAGGCTTATGAACATTTTCATGAGACAGCGCTTACACTTTCTCTGCAATAAAAATAAGCTAGTAGCCCGTTTTTGGTTTCACTTTCACCATATTGACTTCTTAGCGCAGCGGGCGATTTCATGGATTGACTGAATTGACTACCAGACATGATGCTGCAATGTTGAGAAAAGCAAAAGAATATCTTGAAACTTAGGGAGCAGTGACACTTCCTCCTGATCAATCTTTATTTCATCAAGAATGATCAGTAAAGCTACTACCAGTTTACAGGAAAAGAATATTTGAGGGCAGCTCCCTTAGGCTGAGTTCACATGGATATCCAAACTCACTTCGTCTTCAAAATTGCACGCTCCCGCTTCAAAGCATTGGCGTCGTGAGAGATGACCGAGAGTAAGGGTTCTTCGTTCTTATGCAGCCCCTCTATTTTGACCTCGGCAGCTCTCATGCACGAGCCAGGGTGGTAGAAGAAAAAAGATTGAGGGAGGTGTTTGAGGGTCGGTGCTGATGGTAGGAGACATAATGCACAAAAAGAAGAGGTGGGAGACGAAAGGGTGGTACTGCTGGGAAGGGTAAAACATCGAGTATTGCTGCTCACACCTCTTCACATTATGGCAAGTATTTTGATTTTGAAAAATATGACGATACATCCATACCATCCCCGACCAGTATTGTCGGTGCTGTGTTCACTGCTGACCCTTCTACAAAATACCCCCATGGAAATAGCACGGACCTTTTGTCGAAAACCCCTGTACTTGCGTTCATCCCAGTGAACAGAGATATCGAGCTCGTGCCCAGCCGTGTAGTATTCACATACTAAACCTTTCCTTTATAAAACGACACTAATGGATCAGATTACTTCATTGAGCATGTGTACCGACACCACGGTGCGATGTAGCGCTTTTGGGTTTATGGTGAGCTGACCTCACGGGAGACGACTCCCGCATTTGCTATACCGCAGAAAAAACGTGGTGATTACACCAAAAATCGGAATTCAGTGAGGATAAGATGGTCCGCGTCCATACTCCCTGTTCCGGAGATACCGCATGAAAAAGCAGATACAAATTAGTCTCCACCTCTGCGACAGTTCAGGAAGATGTGTACTTTTGTACATCCCTTCTGAGGATTCTCTCTATTGCGCCATTATGCAATTTTCTAGCTTCGCAATGTGCGAATGCGGCTCCACAATGATGCCAAATGACAGGTGCAAATAAATCTCTGAAAATAAACTATTGGAGTTTCACAACTGTTACACACTCAGATAAGAAATGAGACTCCGGTACAGCACCATACTCCGATGCAAAGAAATCTGTCAGCAGCGGTCCGATCCCCACTGAAGTTACTGTCTTGCTGATTTATTATATATATGCTTTTGCACGTGAAAAATTGAGAACAACCGAGGCTGGAGCTTGGTTTTGCTGGAGCATATGTTAGCATATTGAGATATATGATGCAGAAACGCGTGTGAAATATGCACGAAACGCTGGCGATCGGGTTACCTTCACCAGGTCGCAAAAAGGTGAGCAACGGGTCATTCAGAGCCCATCTCTAGACATATTTCACAACGCATCAAACTTCTGATTGATGGTGACTGTAAATCCTACCGCTGCGCTGCAGCAGGGAAAAGATGGTTCAACTTCTCGTAGTGGCTTATCTCTAGCTATGCTTAAAGCAGTTAGTTATCATGCTTGTGAAAATTGAAGGAAGACCACATCTACAGGGTAGTGAGCTAGCAGAGTGTATGATGAAAAAGCACTACTACATGATCAAGAAAAGACAACTTCCGAACTCATAGGTGGAGGCAATGGTACCATCACTATTCTTCGAGGCAGTTCTTCCCAGATATGAAACGAAAATTTCACAATTCCAATCGTTGTTTTGCGTATGATTACCGTTCTAATTCATTGATTGATCGGTTCCACTGATCTCGGAGGGACCGCCGAAAGTGGAAGCAGTACCTACCCCTCCCTTTCGGCGGAATCACTATGTCTTGGATTCCCCACCATCGCTGTCTATGAGCGACGTCTAGTCTAGCTGTCTCATATGCCCATGTCTCCAATCTTTTCTGACCAAATAGAGCATTGTTACGAACGCCACTGCCCTTTTGTCTTCCGAACACCTATGTGCTGCTCTCACCCTTG
Organism: Cooperia oncophora; assembly: GCA_036418165.1. Lineage (NCBI taxonomy): Eukaryota > Metazoa > Nematoda > Chromadorea > Rhabditida > Trichostrongylidae > Cooperia > Cooperia oncophora. The sequence continues at coordinate 62,275 of MU912171.1, read as the reverse complement.
TTTTTCTGTCCTAATTTTCTATTCCTCTCTAGTAGCAGGGCGTGTATAATTGGTCGATAAGGTAATTATGAACCCTTACATCTTGTTCCATGTCCTACTCATCCCACCCTTGTCCCGACCAACCCAAGGTGAGACCGAATTTCCGGCCAAACAAACAAGCAAACAGACGTAACGAAATATATATGGCAGTGGTCTATTTAGGGGATAGAAGAGTCGGAGAATCAAAAAGGAGGAAGAATAGGAGAATGCGCTAGAAGGATTAGATACGTTCGGTCAGGAAAACAGGATTGCCATCGATCCTCCGCTATTCCATTCTGCAGGCCGGTACGTACCAATTTCTTCTAACGGTTTTTCTTGATCTCCTCATTAGGCGTTTCGGCGATTCTTCTGTTTCGCAAGGCATGATTGCATCCTTACGCGACCTCTTAGATCCTAACATACACTCGAGTCTAGGAGTTGCGGTAGGCATGGCTGCGTACTCCAACCAAAGGTGGCTTCTCTCTGCTTCTTGTGAGATATTTAAATTTTGACACAATTGTGGTCATGTCTCTGTCCAACATAGAACAAGATGACAGTTGTCTCAGATGGAATATTCCACGAGTAACCCATTCTATGTCATGTTCAAATGTCACGTCTACTCCGTCTCAGAGATAAGATATGTAGTGAAGTATGGATTTGATCGAAGCGCAGTCTGGCAGTAGAGGGTATATGAAAAATTCTGATGAAGACCGTTGCAAGTCAAAGCTGGAACCATTGAGAAGCAGGAAAACGAGGTATGGTTTGTGCTGTTTCTATTCACCTGGTTGGATAATCATTCAGAAGGCTTTTTAATTGAATGCGAGACTGGTGAATTTGACTACAAAAGGGTGTGTGAATAAGATAGAGCGGTACATTACCAAATTCTCCCAACTCCTAACCAGTATGTGAACATATGTGAACAATTTTGGCTTTTGAAAAAAATCGGTTTGGAGGGGAGGGGGTATATAGGACACGTGGAACGGGAACGATAAACAACCGTTCCTGTTCCACATGCGGCCGGGAAATTCTCTTAAACCATATGGCACGACAATTTGGGTACTTCTTATACGCGCTCACAGGTTGCATTTGTCGAGAGTGTTCAGACTAAATTCAATGAACGCGTTTTTCGTTCACGAGGGTATGTTTTATGTGTCTTATAAAGTTAGACATAGAAGTACCTAAAGAAAAACTCACTAGAAATAAGAAGAGAGTTTAGTAATTATGAGCCTGTTTCAAAGCCTTCCGCTAAGTTGGTATACCTAGACTTTGATGTCCTTTTCAAAAGATCTTCAACGATTGGGCGCACCAGAGGTCACCGATATAAGCTCATAAGAGATAAAATAAAGTCAACAGAGTACCGCAATTCTTTTACTCAACGGATTATCAGTTTTTGGAATAGTTTGCCAACCAGTACTATAAATTCGAGTTCTCCTAAGTCGTTTAGGAGCAAAGTGAGAAAAGTTATGATTTCACAAGGGTGGTTCTGAGAACAGAAACTAAATTATTACACTTTGAAAGGCTGAGTGGCGATTTGATGATCTTGTATTCCTAGCTGTGTTTTAAGTCACCTTAGGTAAAATGAGTTTTGTGTTACAACATAAAATGTGTTTGTGGTTTTTGACTCTTTTTCCTATGTCATATTTTTTATCTAGTTGACCCCACTGCGAATGAGCAAGGTGACAGGCTTTCGAAATTTGTCATAACGACCGATGCCATTCTTGGTAAGTCACGACTCAGAAGCTCTTCTGTCTACACAGGACATGAGAATTTTCTGATGGACAATTTCATAACGAGATTGACCGCATCAACTCAATCGAAGGCTCTGCCTGACCGATGTCCCTGTTCCCTAAGTTCTACACGTTTCACACCATCTAATTCACGCAGTATCTATTTTACGGTGTGAGGAGAAGAGAGAGGGAGAGGTAGAGGGGGAGGGAGAGGGAGAGGGAGAGGAAGAGAGAGAGAGAGAGAGAGAGAGAAAGAGAGAGACTTGAAGTCAAGGAAGCAAAGTATTCAGTTAAAAAAAAGAGGTATTTGGGTTGATTACCCTTGTTTCTTATATTAACAGTCACTGAACAATACAAATTTTATTACACTCTTACCAAAAATACGCACAAGTAGAAAATAACAGAATAAGTGATTAGCAGCAATACTTCAGAAGGTAGAGTATCAAGCAGGTAGAAGACACGACGACGCCGGCAGCTAGAAGTTGCAGGAGCGGACGATGGGGTCAGGGCAGCTTGTTGACGGGAGCTCGAGACGAAGACTAAACTGTTTCGAAATCCGACCAGGGCACAGCATCCGAGTGGGATTTTGGTCAGAGCCTGCTACGACCCCCTTTTTTTGCGCTGGGTTCGGTACGACCCCTACCCCCCCCCTTTTTTTTGCCGTTCGGTTTTTTTCGCCTTAAATGAAACTATGAAACGCCCACTATGAAATTCTACTTGTATGAAGGTGCCCATACTAAATGGACGACTTGAAGTCATGACATAATAGAACAATACAGAGATGATTGCAAACAAAAAACGGTACAATCGTATTATGAGAAACTCGTATGATGAACTTCTTCGATGGCCGTTTTGAAACACACATGGTAATAATAACAATATATCGCGATTAAATTCAATGAGCATTCGTTAACCTGACGTGAACTCCCTCTCTGGGAGCGGCCATCAGCGACCACAGTGTTAACAACGTCTATTCCCAAGATTGAGGACGAGGAAAAGAGAAAGTTAGGCTTGTCTCACTACGTAACAGTTATACAAACCGCCGTAAAAATGCATTACCCCGATTATTGGAGTACGGTAGCAGAAGCGCATGTAATTGCAGATGTGACCGCAGATCGTTCGGCAATTTTAGCCATGGAGCGAGAATTTTCAGCAAAGTAGGGTGTCTTTGAAGGACCATAACTTCCTCAAAAGCGGACCTGTGGGGAAGAGGAGACCGTATTCGTGTAGAGGAAGGATTGCACTTCCTAAATGTACTGAAACGTTTATGAAGGTCGCAAAAATCACAGAGAAATCTGCCCATAGGGATTCCATGGGGAGTGAAGGGTTGAAGTTTAAGTTGAACAGGTTTGAACCAATATATTTTTTTTGTAACTCAACATTTCACAAATCTGAGAACGGATCCGAGTGTTTGAAGATTTTCTCTTTCTGAAAACCTCTTGAACTGTTTCTGAAGCTCTCGGGATTCATGAGATCTCGCTATGGGGATTTCTTGAGGAACACTCCCAGCTGCGCGAAAAACCCGTTTCCTGTGTACCGTTTCAAGTGAGCGTGTTCGAATAGCCAGGAACGCATGTAGAACGTATCCTGTGGTGGAGCAGGAGCAGGATATATGGTTCGTTTAGCGCCGATCACGTCAACTTTGGATGCGCCGCGCACTGAGGGCCGCGCAGAGGTGATGGGATGGTGCAACTTGTGCGTAATGTCTGTTCACGCGAGCAAATGTGTCTATAAGGTTCAGGGAGGTCCATGGCGAGCCTGTGCACTTGTTTACAGTGTTTTCGTGCGTATGATGGAACATGTCCCTGTCAACGCTGCCAGATTCGTGCTCCGCCAATCGCTGACTCCGATAAAGGAGACCAACTGCTGGAAAACGTCTGATATGAACGATATGGTAGTCCTGTCGCTTGTCGAGAAAAAAACAGGTTGGCTCAGCGCCAAGCGTGACCGCGGACACGCCATATCATTGGCAGCGAACCAGAGACTGTTTGTACTGTTTAGTCACCAACGGACCTACGAGATGATGTCGACTTATTAATATTTGCAGTTATTTCGGATTAGTTTGATGAATGAAAGTTTTGTACTATTTTTTTGCATATCCGAGTTCTCTACAAAGCAAGTTTCGTTGTACAGGACTCAGCACATTGACAATTTGCGCTGGTCGTTACTGGCTGCCGCACTCACTACGACCCCCCCCCTCTCCTGGCGGCCAAATACGACCCCCTGTTGGGGATTCCCCAACCAACGATGTGCCCTGAATTCGACATCCCTTATATAGGGTGTTTTCGCGCCCATATCGACGGGTGACTGTTTTGGCGCCCTTCTCGCGTTCTCCTCGATCCTTGTTTCGATCACAATTTGACAATTCTCAACCCAACAGCCCTGCTAAGGGTTCCTCTAACAGCGGATCCAGTTATCCGACTCTGACGGCCGCATTAGACACAGGTAAGCTTTCGAGTTCAGATGTGATGTTTTTTGTTTAACTATTCATCTTCAGCTTCTGGCGATCGCCAATCATCCACCAGCCGAGTAAACTCGGCCAACTATATCACACTTTTGAGCTTGTTGACGACTAGTAAGTGAATGTAATTAAAGTGACGTTGTAATGGAAGTGAAGCTTCCGGGCTGATCTCTTCATTCATTTAAATGCACCTCGTCAAGACAGGCCTCCACCAATAGCTTCAACTGCGCCTCCACGACTCAATGGAAGCCCACCGCTGTCTCGAAAACTCGAGCAGCGATTTCGTCGCCTCTTTCCTGGGATAACCAGCACATGCCAGAACATCCTGTCATGAAATACTGAATTCCAGGTGAGCACAACGATCTTCGATAAGGTCCAGACCTATACTTCATTATGTTTTATTTCAAGGACCGTCCACTGTGCTACGCGTCTTGAGCACCAGAGGTCAACCCTGGTCAGGAAGTATACCGCTGCACAGGATGTAGAAAGCAAAAGACAACGACCTCCATCGCGGTACGTGACATTACGTTTCTTACTGCTGACCGCATTCATGGCTGTTGCTGTTTCAGATGGTCAACCAACAAAGCTTCGTTGAGGATCCCTGTCCTCTACCGTACGTCTGTGTGCCGTGGAAGTTTGCACAGGATACAGCCAACCGCTTTGTGTACAGATTATGCTTTATGTGCAAGGTATGAGTTACCTGCTGCAGTGACACCATTTGACATTCAAACATGCCACAACGTCGTCGTCTCGCCGCACCTTGCCGACAAAACCCCGAGGCAGCTGTGGCACGAGGAGGAAAGCTACATAGACTTCTACTCCAGCGAAGGTACATATGTTTTTTCAGCTGCAAGCACGCACCTCGGAACAATCTTCAACATTTCGTTGCAGATCCTGAACTGCGTGAAAAGATACTTCACTATGTCCACGGGAAGGGTTACGAATCTAGGCGACAAGCTCTCACTAGGTAGCTTACTCCCCATGCGCTCTTTTGTCGTTCATATTTATGCGTACCTCCTTTTCAGAGCAGTGAAGAAGCTGCACGATCATCGCGTGTCGATGACGGAGGTGCCGGAACGTTACTCCTGCCTTCCTGACGGCACGCGATTCCTTCAATATTCTTCCGAAGATCTTCATATCTACTTCACCGCCTTCACGACTGAGGTATTAGGTTGTCCGGAAAGTTCTGCACGTTTTGTGTTACTATTTTTTGAACATTCATTGCTGATTAAAAACTCACTCTCCCTTGCGTCTCAGTAGTACATCCTGAAGAGAATTCTTTGCGCTATCTGATGGTATAACTGCCGTTTCACCATTGCTTGATGAACCCCCTTTTTTCAAGATTTTTTCAAGCATGTGAAAAGAGCACTTCGGACGATTTTTTTCTTCGACTATAAATTGGGGCAATCCGCAATCGAAACAGCTCAACAAATTAACCAGGTGTGGGGGCCCAATAGTGCTAGAGAAAGCACTGTGCGGCAATGGCTCAACAAATTTCGTTCTGGAGATTTTGAACCTCATAGCGGTCGACCTAAAGCAATATCTGACGAGGATTTTAAGGGGATTTTGGAGGCTGACCCATCCCAAACAGTTCGAGAGATTGCAGAAAAGCTAGGCGTTGGCAAATCCACTGTTGCAGATGGTCTGAAACGCATTGGGAAGGTGAAAAAACTCGATAAGTGGGTGCCCCACAATTTGAGTGACCGGCAGAAATTGGCACGTCTCGAGGTTTCCTCTTCACTGCTTTTGCGCAACAGAAACGACCCGTTTTTGAACCGAATTGTCACCTGTGATGAAAAATGGATCATGTATGATAACAGGAGACGTTCCGGACAGTGGTTGGATTCCGACGAACCACCGAGGTAATTTTCAAAGCCGAACCCTCACGAAAAAAAGATTCTGGTCACGGTTTGGTGGTCATCGGCTGGTGTGATCCACTATAACTTTTTATCACCAGGCCAAACCATCACAGCAGAACCCTACTGTGAAGGAATCGACGAAATGTACCGAAAATTTTGTCAGCTGCAGCCAACACTTATCAAAAGAAAGGGTCCGATTCTTTTGCATGACAACGCCCGCCCACACGTTTCACAAATCACTATCCATAAATTGAACGAATTGGGGGTTGAAGTTCTACCTCACCGCCATATTCTTCAGACCTTTCGCCAACCGACTATCACCTTTTCAAACATTTTCAGAACTTCCTTGCTAGAAAATA
>MU912171.1:42007-53833 GCA_036418165.1 Cooperia oncophora | reverse complement strand
GCTATCTTGCTGAGTTTAAATTGGAAATATTAGGAATTTAGTTTTTGTATCATTTTTGCACAATTCTGGCGTAACCTATTTTTTGACATATATGTTGCGCAATTGGATATCTGGGTTAGGGGCGCACGCGGGTAAACAAAGCACGAGAGAGACTAGATCACCTGAACTCACCTTATTTGTTTACTTCTGTGACGAACCTGAAAAGTGTTAGCAGAAGCGGACATACACGAAAAAAGTAAGTAGAATAGAACGAAAACAGCACTCCGATGAATAAACAGTAGGGAAGCCGTAGCGTCCTATTAATTATCCACTCAGTTTTGGCAAAATGCCAAAGTTCCTTGAAGGGAGGTACCGTAATCGCGCAATCATAGGAATCTCGTCCGATCGCGGCGGCGCCCGCCGCGCACGGCGAAGCGGGACATGGCGGCCGTGACCTCTCGTGGAGTCCTGACCTACATCCATCGTCCACTTAGTGGAATCGCGCGAAATCTTGTCTCTTTGCAGTTTTGCGTCTTCGCACGCTTCTACTCCATTAGTTTCGTTAGCTGTTACTCCCCGCACTCTGCACCTGTTCAAATGGAACTCATTCCTTTCTGTGACCAGTTGGCGGAGGTTATCTGCGCGGAAGTCATTGCTCAAGTACCTTGCCACACACGCCAACACCAGGTTCGGCAAGATGAGGACATGAGATGGTCAGGACAGGAAACCATGGTTTAGGGGACAAGAACGGAAACGGAAGCCGGCTCGCAGGAGTCCCATGTGTAGCATGACTTTTACTTGGATTCATTCTTCCATAAGAAAGGAGACCGTCCTTGGAACCACGAAACGACTCATTATGAGTGAGAGGGACCACATACTAACTAACAGGAAATGGTGCTTACTGGACTTTGCAATGGCGCCATTCAGGTTCCGATCATTGCCTCCTCCGTGCTAATATCAGACTCAGCCTAAGTTAGAGGAGACCAATCTCCCGCCAATACGTACCCTGACCGACGACTTTGGTCTCCGCTCTGGACTGGTTACTACCCGCTACTGTACGTTGGCCGGCAGCGAATAGTAACCAGTCCAGTGCCGTTACATCCCACAAGGTAGAAATGTTTCCGGGGGACCTCACTATATCCTATTTCGAATACATATACTCCCTTAACAAACATAACCCCGACAATTTAAAATAATACCATTCTGGTATATGGATGATATACAAAGATTTACAATAAAACTGATTATTTTGACTTTAAAATGGAACGTTTTCCTAATTCGACAACTAATATATCGGGTCGTATTAAGAACAAATACAATATACTCTGGAATTCTAAGGATCGCTAGAACATGTTCTAAAGGGGAAGATTTATAGAAAGGTTGAAAGTCACCAAAATTCACCTTAAGGAACTAAGCTACTCTACCGAAGTACTCCTCACTGGTCTTATTAAATGCATAATGAAAAACAGCTTATTAAATTCAAGTATAAACTCAGTAAAAGTACACTGAATAAAAGACTCACCTCTCTGTCACGAGTCGTCTGTCACGAGTCGAGGCATCGTCGCCCATTTTACAATGCCCATATAATCGTGGTCTACCTTGCACAATCAATAAATTCATTCTCGACAGAAGTGGTAATTAATGTGAGACAAACTGGACAAAAGGTTGTAATGAGGGTACGGATGGTCAGACTGGCCTAGGTGGTTGACAACTGTAGTCGAGTTTTGGGCTACATATTCGCCCACTCCAAGATTAAGAACTACACATCCGGCCGGTAACCGGACATAAGACGATATGCCCAAGGTCTTCCCCATTAGCTGATTATTATTTAACGCAACACGAAACGCTCCGCTAAGCTATAGCCCTTATGCGGAGTAGTCCCCTTACACCTGTCTGCAGATCTTCCAGTGGCAGCATCGATCAAAAAATTATCGATACAACGCTCGCCAACCACCCCACGCAAATGGGATCGTCATATATGTAGCTGACTGTGCAAATATTGTGTACTTTCTGGATAATCTCACGTCTGTCACGGTGCAAGTAGTGTTTTACAGTATCTCTCCCATTACACTCCTTCCTATTTGGTCACGGTCCTAATTGTTACTATTTGGTCTCTTTCATAATTCATTGCCTATTTGTACAGTTCTACTCATATATGCTGTTAAACGGAGAGTAAACTACCCTTTGACAATCTCCCCCCCCCCCTTCAAAGTGTTTTGTTTCATTTGAATGTTTATAACACTTTATTACTTCTTTTATTGATCTAACTTATTCACTGAGATTCAGATAAGGTTGAAAGAAGGGAGGTTGAGGAAATAAGTTCTTTCTTTATTGCCTCAGCTATATTTTACATCGGCTTCGGCAATCTATTTTTTTTCTCTGTTCGCTCAAAATGTTCCGTGATGCTGAACGAGTAATGTGTACAGATTTTGAAGTGGTTGAACTCCCTATGACGAGGAGACGATCGGTGTTGGATATTTTTGCTGGTAGTTACCACTGCATGGTATTTCTTCCGAGTTTTCTTTCATTATTTTTCTGCAGTTAGTGATGTACTTGCTTGGTACATTGGTCGCGTTGATCTAGATCGTTGATCGATTGGACGACATCGCCTCGACATTCCTCTCCGATCCGCTTCTATTCCAGTGTCCAAAAGAGGACTTGTATGGTACATCTTGCCAGACAAGGGAGAAGAATTGAAAAAACTAGTCAGACCGCCGCTGCTAGCTCCATATGTTAGGCTTATTCTCATTGTTCTTCTTGACACTGAGGGACAGATCGGTAGTATGCGCAACTGCGCAACATTTGCAACCTTTGCACGGCAAATGATACGCTAAGAAGTGAGAATGAGGAATTGAAAAACTATCAAACAAGGGGCGATCTGATCGAATGTGTGCCTACAGCAGAGCTAGGATGGGGAAGACCTAGTGACAGTCGTCTTCGTATAACTAAATCAGTTCTTCATGCTCCTACGTTCCAACACATCACTGTCCATACGATCGCGCTTTTTCTCTGCTCAAGGTGTCTTTCTGGGCGCATTATTATCGAAGGAAGAGATGAGCACAAAGGCATGAGTCACGTTCAGCCAAGAATGCTGATAGATCTATAGTCTTCATTGAAGCTCTAACTAATGTAAGGTTGTAAGCGAAGACTCTTTCGTGGCTTTTATCTATAGAAAAACTCCGATCATTCACCTGCCTCCGTGCACCGTACGCGGTCGACTAATTCAGTTCACACCCCGCTCCTGCCGATGTCCATCGACGCTATCTGGCCTCGCCGAAGTTATTACAACTTCTGGACCCGTTTGTTAAGCGCGTTAGGTTTGCACGCCCTAATCTTATTAATGAACCTGTGAGTTGTGATTCTTAGATAGCTCGTCTTTTTATGGTGTGCGAAGCCGGGGGCGATCTTTCTCCGTCTGCGCGCCGGGTACAAACGGAGAAGGTTGTCACTGGGATACTTGATTCCCTCAACATTGAGACGCGTTCCACGAAATGTATCGAGGGTCGAGCGTGTTGAGGGGAAGCCTCGGCTCGTCAGATGCGTTTTTTACTCCCGTCATGTTTCATTTGACATTCTGTCTAAGGCACACAGATTGCGCTCGACGCAGGAATATAAAGATATCTATGTTCGAAAATCAGTGACTATTGACGAGCGTAAGAAAGACCGTGATCTGCAGAATAGAGCACGAGAACTAAACAGCAAAGAAGGTGAGCGAGTTTATGTTATGCACCGAGGCGAACTTGTTTAAGGTAAATGACATCCCAAATTAGCTAAAAGTCAAAACAATGCTTTAGTTCCCAGAAAAACTAGCTTATTCGCGAGTCTTTTTTGTCTTGTCTTTTTAGTTTAATGCTCGCAACCGGAAGAACAAAATTCATGACCTTCACTGTCTTATAGCATAGCGTGAACCCGGTTTATTTTCGTTACCGAAACCTGGTTAAATAGCAAAATTACTTACTCCGAATTCTGCTCAAATTTCCCATACTCAGTAATTCGCAAAGAAAGAGTTGGGGAAAACTGGGGGAGGAAGTATGTGCTCTTCTGCATAACTTTTTATTCAGTATGAAAGAGTTGAAATTGGACTGTGGAGCTCTTAACACTGGCGTTCTTTGCTTTGATGTCTTTTTGCCGTCCTTTCGCAATCACAGATTTCTCCTTATATACCGCCCCGCAGCTTACCCTACCTCATATTGAACAGCTAATTACAGTGGTTTCTGACTTGGTATCGACCTCACTGCATAACTGACAGTTCTAGGAGATCTGAACCTGAATACTGACTGGTGTTCACACGTGGCGCTTAACTCTGAAGCGCAAAAGTTTCTCAGTACTTTCGCAAGTCTTCTTCGCTGCAACTGGTAACTTCTCCCATTCTCCCACTAGAGGAAACAAAATTCTTGACATCATTTTAGCAGACAGTGATTTCATTTTCGATATTTCTTATTGTGCACCCTTTGCGAGCTCAGACCATGATATGATTTCACTCAATATATCTGAATGCAGCTTCCAGAAGAAGTTGACATTCTTCGTCGAATTCTTGCATGCAGACAAAGGAAAAATTAGGCAGGTCTTTTCAGAGATTGCCTGGTTAGAGGTATTAAATTCTTACGCTGATGCCGATAATGCATACAACCGTTTCGCTAGTTTCATTCATAGCATATATTTCGAGAATCGAGCAACGTGAAACACTGTTTCATTCATTTAAACAACCGTCGACGAACCCGCTTTTCATTGAGGTTTCGCTTAAACTAGACTTTCATGTGAAGCCTTTTTTACCGTATAAAGTAAGAAAAATGGCTAAAGGAAGCCATATGAGGAAACTCCACGAGTTTATCAAAAAAGTTAAGTCCAGTTCGCACGTGTCTCATATTCTGGTAGATTCCGATGGGCGCAAGTATTCAACTGATGCTTCCAAAGCGGAAGCTATCGCGGACTACTTTGCCAGTGTATTTGGAAAGGCAAGCAGTAGTATACCATCTTCACCATCAGTCTCTAGAGAATGTTTTGAAACGCCTATGGTTTCTTCTCACATATTGCTTAAAGAGCTTCGATCTCTGAAACCGTCCATTTCCCCGACAGCTGACGGCATACCCCAAATGTTCTATATCGCTCTGCCCTGCTCTTGCTCACGTACTCAATATTTGCCTTCTTCTAGTTAAGGTACTAGCGTTTGGAAAAACTCCTTCATTACACCCTCGTCAAAAGTTAGCAACTGCAATCTCATATCGAACTTTAGGCCTATAAGTATCTTACCGACCCCACTGAAAATCATGGAGAAGATAGTAAAAGAGAAGCTTGTGCAATGGTTTTTGGAAATTCGGCTGATACCCACTGATCAAGAGGGCTTCCTTTCCGATGCGTCCACTTACACGCAACTGATAGACTGCACTCACTCGTGGACGGAAGCCTTAACAGTGGGAAAACCTAGATACTGTCTAGTAATGAGTAAAGCGTTCGACAAGGTGTGTCAATGGTTCAGATCTTACTTAGATGCCTGGGAGGTGGACGTTCGTTTTGGGAATAGCAGCAGTGAGGGGATGCACCTCTGGGCCCCCAGGGAGACATTCTGTCACCTTTTCTCGTTCTCATTTACACTTATGAACTCCCGAATTTTCTCAAAAGTGACAGCAAAATAACTGTGGCCTGTTTTGCTAATGCTGTAAAAGTGGACGATAACTTATGAGGAGTTCGGCAGATATGAGGCACAGCTAGCTGGACGGGATGCTGGGGCCTTGAAATAAAATACAATAAGACCGCGCTGTTTTCGCTAGGCACTAAGCCGCTAGATATTGTCTTTCTGGGCAGGATCCCTTTACGACATAGCGAGCAGGTAAAAGATTTAGGGATCAAGCTTTCGAGGAAACTGAGTCGGAGCGAACTTGTCGAAGAACTAGTAACAAAGCAATAACAAGGCAGGTCTTTCAGGTCGTGGCGCGCTTTTTGGAAATGGTTTGTTGCTTGTTGTAGGGGTCCATACAAGGATCACAAAAATGGGTTTCATTTTTGCTATGCGTTTCTGGGAGGTCAAAAACTGAGTGAAAAGAATTTGACAAGAATGGGCGATTTTAACTATCTTAATGGGCTCCGTTCTTGATTGTAACTTCGAGCATGCATAGTTTATGAGGTGCTCTTTAATTGGGTTTCAAAAATAGTTTAACATAAAGTCAAAATTAAGTATCACGTCGTAACACACTTGGCATGCACAGACGCAACAATGATTTTTTTGTCAGCGGTCCCCTCATGCTCAACGAAGGCGGATCGGATGGAGCAGCGGATAATTCGACGGATTATTGATGGGTCGACGATTAGGGACCCTGTGGATCGGGTTCCTCCTTGCGCCGTGCTTTTTGCATTTTTCAGCTTTCTATTCATTCGCGTTCCTGTGTGTCTAGCAGTGGAAATAAGCCAATTATATGCCATTTGAAGTCATATTCTTCTGATACCTTACAGAACCTTTCCCTTCATTGATAGAGAAATCTTACAACTGTGGTAAAGTCTAATCCATCGAGTTATCCGCTGCGCCATCCGGTCTGCGCCATCCGGTTTCACAGTGAGCTTGAGGGGACCACTGGAAACTACACTTACTACATCATACTTACATTTTGACTTAGTTGAAAACTATTTTCAAAGCCTAATTAATGAGCAGCTCGCAAACTATGCATGCTACAAGTTACAATAAGAACGGAGCCCATCAAGTTAGTTGAAATCGCCTATCTTGTCGAACTCTTTTCACCCTGTTTTTGACCTCCCCAGAAACGCGTAGCAAAATGAAACCCATTTTTGTGATCTTTGTATGGACCCCTACAACATTTCCAAAAAGCGGGCCAAGACCCGAAGGACCTCCCTTGTGAGGTTGGTTCACTTTTTATTCAGAAATACTGCGCTGATGTTAAACTATGGATAAGGCTCTACAAATTGTATACACTTCCAATCGTGGAGTGCCGTAGCCCGGTCCGGAACCCATTCCTTGTTAAGGACATTCTCTCGAAAGCTTGAATCAGTGCAAAAGGCATTCACTAGAATTTTGCTTTACAAGGTCTTCCCCACAGGCACATGTTATCCGGCAACGTTACCACCCTATGAGGTTCTTCTTCGTGAACTGAATTCGAATAGTCTTTTCCATAGAAGGGATATTGCAGACTAGCTTTTTGCTTTCGCACTTAAAAGAAAAACTCGGTCTTAGTCCTTCAGAATTTTGGGTTTTTCGCCTACGAACGGTCGCCGAGGATGTTTTCAAACCTTTGGGCAAATTCCATAGGCTGCTCAGGCACTACAGTTTCATTCTGCGTGCAACTCGATGGCTGTCGCATCTCGCTACCTCATTCTTTGAGTATAGAGATATGATCCATTTTAGAAGAAAGTCATAAAATTCAATCTCTTTGGAGCACTTATGTCTTGATGATGTGCGGGAGACTGTGGGTCCCACCAACAGTATTGAGTAACTTCCTTGTGACGACATTGTACTTCTGTCTGGTTGGTCAAGAAGCTAGCTGATTGAGGAGCAGATCATCGGCTTCTCATCGGATGCTGCTTCGAAGTGATACTTTCGTGCACTGGTCTAGGACTTCCGAGCTTGACGTTAGCTACTTCTGCTTGGTCTACCGGTTCCACGAGGACAGCTGGCATACTCGTGTTTCGAGGTGCCGGTAAACTCCCATGACCCCAGATGTGGCGCTAAGGGCACCTTGGCCAGTTGGTGTAGGGGCTTTAGCATCGCTAGCTTCTAGTCCATCTCAGAGCCAACTCCTTCTGGAGAATCGTTCCGCAAATTCTGAAAACAAATTTGAGTTCAGTGTCCCGAGCCGCACACGCCAATATGCATCCCATTCCCGAGCCGCACACGCCAATATGCATCCCATCTTGAAGGCCATGGCGATCTGTTGACATTTCCTGGATAAGATTCCAACTGATCTCCGAAATCGGTACAGCTCCAATGCTTAGTATAGCAGCGGCGCAAGAGGAAGTTTATAGACATCACAGCGTGGGTAAAAGAGGGGATGGCGGTCATAAACTTCCTCTAGTCCGGACAACAAGAGACCGGTTAGTCTTCCTGTTAGAAGGTTATCAAGAAATACTTGATTGCTCGCATGGAGAAGCACACACATTCCAAACTCTCATCACTGCCTATAGTGAGGGCAAGGCTATCGAATCTCTGTCGAAAAAATTCGTTTCATATCCTCGCTCCATTGTATCTATGACTGGTCGAAAGCATCAGATGAAAAGAAAAATGACGACGCAGTCCATTTTGATTTTATCAAGGCACTTGACTGGTTGTCTTGGAGGTCTTATCCATAAACATAACGGTTATGGTGCTCGTCCTTTAGTAGCCAATTGGATCATGGTTTCACTCGACCATAGAACATTTTGATTCTAGGCAGAGAACACTCTTTCCAATGAACGGGTGGCATGCAGTGGGGTACGCTAAGGTAGGGCCCTTTCTCCACTGTTTTCTAATATTTTTACTGCTGGTCTTCCATATGTGCTTCAGGATATTGGCATTACTTGTAATCTACGCAATGATACTAAAATTTACAATGGGTAGTCAATGATATAGATCATGAAGCTTCAATAGACCAATGAGCCTCACCATATAAGAGCTTAGTTTGGGAACTCAACAATGAGCTCCTCTATCATCAGTGAAAACTTTGGCTATGCGACTGCGGGTTGAAATTCACAAACCGCTGCTGATCATGTAATGATTGAAACTGCGTCCAATGTGGGATCATGGTTTCTACTATAGTCGTAAGCTAAATTTCAGCGAACACTATAAAACATTGGTGACTAAAGGAATGCGTAGACTTAGTCCAGTGATATCGGACAAAGGATCCACGAGTCCTGTTGCGCTCCCATATGCTTTACATTGGTCTTGTACTGGAGTGTGAAACAGTGGTCCACATTGTCACACTGAAAGGTGGACAGGACATATTATCCAGAATAAAACTTAGACAGGACATACTGTAGAGAACAATTTTACCCGTAAACTAATGCTTAAATGTGCAGTTTTGAATATCTAGACTTCCAGTCAGGAATATGACTCGAGGACTTACATTTCTTGACGAGAAGGAAGAGATATGATCTGTAGTAGCTGTGTCAGCATTTGTTAAAATTTTGAACGATAGTGAAATTAAATGTCGTAAAATTCTTAAAAGTGCTGCCTACTGACGCAAGAGGAGCACCGATCAGACGTACAGCCGACCTCAGCTCTACCAGAGGTTTTTTGTACAAGTTTGATCTTGCTTTTATGCTCAAATGTGTTTCCTCTAAAATATGTGACTTCTAAAAAACGTGTTTGTGATTTTGACTAGTATTGGAGGCCGAGAAGCTGCATAGCCAGTGTTTACTTGTGTTGCCACTTGTTCTTCGTTTCTTGTGATCTTTGTTTTATGTGGTATATCAGGTCCAGTAAACAAAGAACTGAATAAGTGTTGACTATACAATCCCACGTGTGCATGACCGCACAGTCAAGAGCATACAACCCAAATCCCTCTGATCCACATCGCTTATAGCCGCAGCTGTAAAAATCTGTCCTTGGTCTTGGCGGGGCATTCTCAAGAATCCAAAGACCATACAACTACCACAACATCAAAGGGTTCCGGTACCTCGGACACTGGGCCCTGTCGTCCTCGGCGTCGGCAGTTATGCCAAACCGTGACATGCGAAGAAACCTAGGGATAGGCAAGAGGCCCTATATGATATAATTGAACTATCCCTGAGCCTCATGTGATTGAAATCTTCTTTTGAAAAATGAGGACTCGCTCAAATGCTTTATTGGTGAGCTTTCGCTGTACTAACAGCTTCCTCAGACCTTAAACAATCAAATCAAGCATAAGCATAGCAATACTTAACATCTGTTAACTTATATAAAAGCACTGACCAGGACGATTAACTTGTCCACAGTAAATGTATCAATCACTATAATATTAGGTTGTTCGGAAAGGAATGCGCGTTGACTTTGTCTATTTATTTCTCTTCTACTATAGGAGATTTTTCAAAACAGTTTTGTCCATTAGAGAGAGGTTTTTATTGCGCATCTTTTGATATATTTTTTCTATGTCTACCTTGTTTTTTAGAGAAAAAAAGTTTAGAAAATGCTCGACCAAAAATTTCGAATGCGAGCTTGTATGTGGTAAGACTTCAAGCAAGTCCTAACGACGCACTTGGGTGGACCTAATGACCCACTCGGCTCACAGGGGCAGCGGGCGGACCTAGCGACACACTCGGCGAGATTTCTAGTAATGGAGATTATCTTTTAGATTGACCTTGTTTAATTTCGTTTTTATAATAAAAAATTTTTTACACTCAAACGAGCATTCCTTTCCGAACAACCTAATACAATGTATACGGTTACTGTCAAAACCCAGTAATAGCTAGAGAACGCCTTACCTCAAGTGGACCACCCTATGCAACTAAAAGTCACTCGGAATGCGACGTGCGTGACATTTCTTAGGACTTCTTTATCGCCACCACTACGATATCAGCCTCATTGCTTCCATGAGCTCATCCCTGATGTTGATTTCCGGTGATAGCCGCTTGATAGCGAGTGCTTCGCAATTTCCTTTCCAATGGGGATAGCCGCTTGATAGCGAGTGCTTCGAGCAATTTCCTTTCCAATGGGGATAGCCGCTTGATAGCGAGTGCTTCGAGCAATTTCCTTTCCAATGGGGATTCCTTCGTGCGGTGTAAGACAGTAACTTTTCAGAGAGGGCGGTGGTTCTCGATGGTGTAAGAGTGTGCGATGCCGCGAAAAAGCACTCCTGGGGTAAGAAGGAGGATTCCGCAGCGCTCGCACATGCTCGTCCATTCGCTTATAAAGGGGCCGTACTGATTCACCAACGTATTTCTGACCACATCCTTCGCATGTGACCAAATAGACTGTTCCTCGTAACTGGCAGATCTTAGTATCGGTGCAGTACGTACAGTTATTTCGGCCACATTTTTCTTCATAAATCCGCGATGACGTCAGCAGGCTCTTCAAATTAGCAGGTGGTCGGAAAATTAGCTTTACTGGGAGATGAGACGACTTGACGATATGGTTCACCTTCTTTGCAGTTCGTTCGTTGATGTAAGGTAACACTAGAGGTATTCCTCCATCAACAAAGAAGGGACGCCATGTTCTCGGGTGGCAACTCGTATAGCCGTTCTCCTCCAAGATTCTTGTTATTTTCCGATCTGTCTCTTCTGATTCCACTGTGCAGGTCCTTGACTTCGTTGTGATAAGGTTTCTTATCACATTCGCTTTCATGTACAAGGGATGTGCACTTCGGGAATGCAAAAGGATATTTTTCGACATTGGTTTCTTGTACCAAACAAGTTCTTTCGTACCATGGTTATCCTGATGCTTGTATTCGAGGAACGGAATAAAGCCGCTTTCATCTGGATACTCCACCGTGAAATGGATGTTCGGATCACATGAGTTCAAATTATGAAGCACTGTGTGCATCACTTCGGTGGTCGCTCCAATGACGACCACATCGTCTATGTATCGCTTGTAGAATATAATTCCTGAGATCAATGATCTCTCGATACGGTCCAGATAGACGATAGCTAGCAGCGGGGATATCCTCAATCCCATGGCCAGTCCTCTCTTCTGTGAAAAGAACATGCCATTGAACTGGAAGATGTTGCACTTCAAAGTGGCCGTTAAGAGCTCTCGCAGATCTTCCTCCATCAATCCGAATGTATGTACTTCTTGTTGATGTTGTCGTAGCAGTTCAATCACAGAATTTACAGCCTCGTTGTTATCCACATTGGTGTACAATGAAACCGCGTCGAAACTTGCATATGCTGCTTCATCCGGTATTTCACATCGATCAAGAGCAGATATGAACTCTCTCACATTCACTAAGTGAG
>MU912171.1:16290-41907 GCA_036418165.1 Cooperia oncophora | reverse complement strand
TGATCTCTCGATACGGTCCAGATACACGATAGCTAGCAGCGGGGATATCCTCAATCCCATGGCCAGACCTCTCTTCTGTGAAAAGAACATGCCATTGAACTGGAAGATGTTGCACTTCAAAGTGGCCGTTAAGAGCTCTCGCAGATCTTCCTCCATCAATCCGAATGTATGTACTTCTTGTTGATGTTGTCGTAGCAGTTCAATCACAGAATTTACAGCCTCGTTGTTATCCACATTGGTGTACAATGAAACCGCGTCGAAACTTGCATATGCTGCTTCATCCGGTATTTCACATCGATCAAGAGCAGATATGAATTCTCTCACATTCACTAAGTGAGCAGCTATGTGACGAAGTAGTGGTGAGAGAATTTTCGTAAGGAACCAGCTGATCCTGTCCGACGGACCTCCGCAGGAGGATATGATTGGTCTTGTTTTTATCAAGTTCTCATCAATGTCGGCATCTTCAGGAAAGTTGTGCGTTTTGACCAAAGCATAATATGTTGGTACGGTGGGGTGCGTCGGGAGAAGGCGTTTTGTGGTCCTCACATCCACTATCTCAAGATTTTGTCGTGCGTCGTAGTTCATTTGACACCTTCTCGGAATCGTGTGACGAGGATCTTTCGTATGTAGTGGTATCCGAGAGCGATCGTTGGCTGAGACCTTTATCCAGTGATTGTGTCAGAACAACAAAATCTCCACTTTTGTCACTCACACTGTATCGAAGGACGTTCTTATGAAGCAGAAGCTTTTTCAAGCCGCGTCTCTCTCTCTTTCGGTTAGATTGGATGCAAACTTTGTTGACCTTTCGTTCGCATATACTTGTATCAGGTTTAGCTGAAGTGACGCTAGTCTAGGTTCCAGAGCTGGTGCTGGTCTCGGTGCTGACACTGATGTTCCCGAGAAAGGCATCAATGCAATGAATGACGACAGCCTATCCAGAGCAGTCGGATTTGCATTTTCCCCTCACTCGGATCTGATGAGCGAACTTATGGAATGCCACAACGTACGTTGCTTAAGTTTGAATCAACAGTTTGCCTGATTCAACACCACCGAAACGTTGTACTGTAGGAGGGACGGACGTGGTGGGCAAAGAAATTTCGATGGCCCTATGTTGAGAAATGGAAGCATTTCTCAACTTAGGGCCATCGTTTGCCGTATCAACAGCTGTCAACCAGGAAGTGCTAGATTCAGTGCTGTGTGCATTCCATAAGTTCGCTCATCAGATTCGATGGAGGGAAAATGCAAGTCCGACTGCTCTGGATAGGCTGTCGTCATTCATTGCATTGATGCCTTCCTCGGGAACAACACTGTCAGCACCGAGACTAGCACCAGCCCTGGAACCTAGATATAAAACAATAAAAAAAAAAACAATAAGAAGCTCACCCAGGAAATGGAGTTGGCCTTATCCCGACCTAAAAAGAAGTGAAACCTCCTTACCTCATATTCCAGATCCGCTTATGTATAGAAAGTCGTAAGTTATCAGTTAGTAGCCATTATTAAGAGAAAAGAAGGTCTCACAAGTTGGATTCCTTATTTATCAAGCGAGTCCATAATAGCGTTGGGGCGCGCTCTGCCACGTACCGACGATCGCGGCGATCGCCGCTGCTGTCGCGAAGTATGAACGCTGCCTAACGTCAACGAACGAACTGCAAAGAAGGTGAACCATGTCGTCAAGTCGTCTCATCTCCAGTAAAGCTAAGTTTTCCGACCACCTGCTAATTTGAAGAGCCTGCTGACGTCATCGCGGATTTATGAAGAAAAATGTGGCCGAAATAACTGTACGTACTGCACCGATACTAAGATCTGCCAGTTACGAGGAACAGTCTATTTGGTCACATGCGAAGGATGTGGTCAGAAATACGTTGGTGAATCATACGGCCCCTTTATAAGCGAATGGACGAGCATGTGCGAGCGCTGCGGAATCCTCCTTCTTACCCCAGGAGTGCTTTTTCGCGGCATCGCACACTCTTACACCATCGAGAACCACCGCCCTCTCTGAAAGTTGTTGTCTTACACCGCACGAAGGAATCCCCATTGGAAAGGAAATTGCTCGAAGCACTCGCTATCAAGCGGCTATCCCCATTGGAAAGGAAATTGCTCGAAGCACTCGCTATCAAGCGGCTATCACCGGAAATCAACATCAGGGATGAGCTCATGGAAGCAATGGACTGATATCGCAGTGTAGCGATAAAGAGTCGTCAGCAAGTACTAAAACTCGTACAATGAGGCTGTGCGACTGCCTTAGAGGAGTTTCGTTTGAGGTGTTCACAATGTATTTTTTGTTTCTTCCATCACTAGAAAGTCACCTATCGGCTGCTGACTCATGGTTGAACGCCGACTACTCGAAATAATTGGCCGTTAGAATTGTCTTCTTAAGAGTTACACTTTCTTCCACGAGTACCTAACTCATGGTCAGTATATTGTAGCCTTGTCATAATCCATTAGGAACTGCGTTTTGAAATCGGGACGTCTTATGAACCTGATTTCCTCGTGTTGGGCTGCGTTCATGCTATCGATCGACTGTCAGCTGTTCATGTGCCTCTGTTTGCGATCATTGTTAGCACCCGCATGCGCTCTCTCTTGGGAGTTGGTCAGATTCTGTCTTCTTCACCATGACAGAGTTTGTCCATGCTCGAGACCTTTTTCCTTATTTCGCAAGATCTCAACTCATTTTTTCCGTCCAATTTCCATCTCATTTGGGTGTTTGTTCCTATTGTTATTAACTTTTTTTACTGACCTAATAAATATACTTGGCTGACAGAATAGATAACCTTGCTGTGCTATTCTTAGGCCACCTAGGACTGAGTATTGCTCGAAATAGTGCGTCTCAAGGGGAGCCGGTCTCTAATCGATCGCACGCGAACTCGTCTCGCACTGAGAACGATTGCTATAAGCAGATGGAACCGTGCTACCTTTCGAAATGCTTCCGAATGCTTATCAATGTCTTCTTTCAAGCCAGTTTGTCGCTTGCTTTTGAGAACCGACCTTTTCAGTTAATGTTCTTTTTAGCTTTTTCCAGGGTATCATATACTTTTTGCTTACACTTTTTAGTTTCAGAGCTTCCGAGCTTTTGGTGCCGTATGTGACATTTTTGTGTGATAATGTAACAAAAACATTGCTGTGTATTGAAGTGGTAGAAAATTCGTTGGTCAAGAGTAAAATGTTTCTTTTGGCCAAGAAAGCCTCGAGCAGGGAAGCCAGGAATCATTACCGTTGGGTCAGTTATCCGATTCAGCTGTCTTATCTTGCCTGTGTTGCGTAGGCACTTTCCTGCAGTCGATGGTCAGTGTCCGGAAGGAAAAAGCACTTGTTAACTTCCTGCGATTAGTCGCCATGTTCAACTTTCTAAAAACTTCGGCATTGTGTCGGTTGCATAGCCAAAGTTCGCTGCGGATGATGGGCGTTGACTCGGCGTCAACTCTTTTTTCTTCCTTGTTTCTTCTTTCGGCACCGTAGATTGTGTCATATAGTTCGTATCAGTCGTTTTCCACTAGTTGTCGTCTCCCGCCTCAACGACTGATGGAGAATGGGTTGGCGGCGCGCCAACGTCAGCCGCGCGGACACGCCCCATCATCCGCAGCAAACCAGACTGCAAGTGCTTTGCTTCAACATTCATCATATTGTTTCCGAAGGGTAGTAGAGGGGTTGGTTCGGGTAGTCATTAAATCACTTCGATCCTCAGAGGGAAGGTAAATCTCAGGAAACCATAGGCAAATAAGTTGATTTATCAACCTAATATGGAGTTGAAGTACAATCTTTCGATTGGTTTCGGCTGGTTTCTGTACATATCTTACCAAGCGAGCTCCGATAAAGGCTTTAGCTTGCGACTTCTTGCGCCAGCTTTTTTTAACAGGCCGTTATAAGCAGCAATCAAGTACCGTCGCAGGTATGTCCTAATGAATTCAGCTCTCTGCCAAGGGAACCTCTCCTGAATCTTCCCTCGGTACTACTATGGTGGTTTGCTAGGGGTTGTGGGTGTGGTGCCGAGGAGACGAAGCAGCGCCGTACAGGTCAATTTTGAAACTGGACCTTGGTGACAACATGGTGCTCACAGGTTTAGTCACCATATTCGGTGACAAAGCCTGATAGCTTCCAGATACTTTCTGAAGGCAGCTTAGTGGTCTAGTGGATCAACATTGGGTGACCTAATCTCTTTTTTTCTATTAATGCTCATATACTGTCCACAAGTCTTCCTAGAGTGCACTCATGCCTCGCGTCAGCGTTGAGCGTATGGCAGCGTTCTGAACAACCAGGAAAGGACAACTGTCGATCCAAAGTTTGGGGCGTACGATAAAGCGCTGGCGCAAAGTACGAACACACCCTTGATGACGAAGAAGACGGTGGTTAAAAGGCATTCGCATTTCGCGATTGTTTTGCTTGTACCGGCAGGCGAGCAGCAGCGCTGACGGTGCTCTACCACCAAACGGTGGACCAATGCAACCAATGCCTAGTACGATCATGATGAGAATGAAAGATTTTCGACCATTTACTTCATCGTATTTACTCGTACGTTGTCCGCAATCTCTACGTGTCTCGGTTTCTGTAGCGCATCCTCGAACTAGTGTAAATGTGTTTTTTTTCCATTTGCATCTAGACATATACGCCTCTACTTTCGTTGTTGTGAGCACGAATGCGTCGCAGAAAAGTGAAAACACGTACGCGGAAACTATCTGGCTACTGTAGGGAGGAACACTGATAATACTGTGCTCCCTATCTATGTTCTGCCTGCTCGAGGGACACGATGAACTTCATACCATTCGTTCAGAGCTCTCACGCAGAAGTCTGATCATTGCGTAGGCGGTCGGGCCAGGTACACGTTTGACACCCCGAGGAATCCAGTCGGTAAGGCCGCGTTCATACATGGTGCAGAAATGCGGAATATGCAGAACTGCGGAACATGCAGACAGAAGATGTATACGTATCGATTTGAAAACCGCATTTCTGCAAATTCCGCGGAATTTGCAGAAATGACGGACAAAGAAGTGATAGGGATCGATCGATTCGTTCCTGCCGTCGTGCGGAATTGGGAGAAATGCAGAATCTGCAGATTCCGCATTTCGCATTTCGGCAAATTCCGCGGAATTTGCAGAAATGCAGAAATGACGGACAAAGAAGTGATAGGGATCGATCGGTCCATCGGCATTTCTGCAAATTCCGCACTTCTGCATATTCCACGGTTTTTGAAATCGATAGACATATTTTCTTTTTCTGCAAGTTCCGCGGTTCTCCCATTCCGCAGGTCTGCAAATTCCGCAGTTCTGCACATTCCGTGGTTCGGCATTTCTGCATCATGTATGAACGCGGCCTAATCCCTTGGTCCAGCGATCACCTCCGAACCCTGGTACTCCTGACCTTCCAAACCTTGGTAAAAAGGCTGCATCGCCCATGTTTGATCGTCGATGAACTGCGGATTTCTCTCTCAGTTGCGTGTAGCGGGAAACTCCGAGCATCGCCCTTTCGATGGCGCGTTGAATAACGCCAACCGCATGTTCATCCTGCTTTCGTAGAGTCCAAGTCTCTGAGGCGTACGTCAAGGCAGGAAGGACCGCGGAATCGAAGAGGTGGGCACGGAACCGTGTTCTTCGTCTTCTTCGCTACTCCCTTGAAACTGAATGCTTCCCAAACTACTCGCTTCCTCCTGTTCAGCTCTTGTCTGAGTCGCTTACCATATTGACTCCAAACTCACGTTCACATAGTTAGAATATTCAGAGTGTTTGTTCTGCTGAGCGAGAATGGGGCATTAGGAACCAATTCGTTGTTCACAAACATCGTCATCATCACATTCATCTGTAAGAGCGCGTTCAGACTTCGCGATCGCGCGATCGGATCGCTTGGATCGCGCGATCCGGATCGCGCGATGGCGAAGTCTGAACGCGCTCTAATCAATCTGTACATAATCAGTTTTTCCACTCGGCAGCCGATTCTGGAATTCCACATTTCGGGTTACTGGTCAGCGCCAAACCTCAACTGTTTACTGATGTGTTCCAACGTTTCGGCTGCACGACGAGTCAAAGAAATTGGTGTCGTTTTTATTTCACATCGCTCGTGTCATTTCCCGGTAAATGGACAATAAATTCCGAAGTGCATCTCCCTAGGGGAACCTGTTCACTCGGGGAAATTTTATTCGCCATACTTAGTATTGCTTTCGGTCCCTTCTTGTATTGGTGGTATAAGTTCGCATACCGTCGGTCCTATACACAACTTCAGGTGCCGTTGAATCGTTCGTTTTAATGGGTTTGTTGTTCATCTGATTCGTATTGTTTGCCACTACACAGTGCATGGTACCATTGTAAGAGCAAAACCAATCTATAGCTTACGTTCGTCGTCGTTGTTTGGTATTCTGTGATTCCATTCCTTGACCTTAAAAATATAGTGGTTATCCCGCTAGCAATCAGTTGTTCCTCAAAAGTTAGGATTCTGTATTTAAAACCTGCTTATTTTCACTGATGAGTAGAATGAGCTCAATGATTAGCGTTACTACGTTTGTTAGCAGTCTCTTTTGAAAAACATGATCTTTCCAGTTGATTAATGAAGATAGAGGACCCCACAGTTCATAGTCTAGCAAACTTCCTTGAGCGATTCAGGAACTGCGTATACTGAGGTTTGGTACCCGTTTACTAGCCGTATGGCGAAAATTGTCGATCTATTCAAGCTACAGAGCCCTATAGTTAGGACGATCAACTTGTTTTCGGCGGAGCATGGCTGCGCAAAGCGTTGTTTTACAGTGTTTTCCATTACTGCGTGTCTTAGTATTTGCTATACATGAAAGACGAGAGCAGGAGGCGAGAGACTAGCAGATTGAAGGTTCACAGAGAGGTGAGAGAGAGAACCATTGATTTAGCAAACAGAGTGGCTGAAAGACAAGCCAGGTGATTACATATTGTGGATAGTGGTGTTCGTTACAAACTTGTAGTCGCCATGTGAATTCAGGGAAAAGAAAGGCGGGAAAAAAGTAATGGAGAATACCTCAAGTAAGAACCCGGAAGCCTCTCGCGACCGTTCGCCTCTGGCTCACTGATCGCTTCTTCGCTTCATCCAATGCCAACACCATCTAGCAGTGGAAAAAACAATGTGTAAAAACTGTACTTGTGATAGAAGATAGCCTTTGATTGTCGGTAGGCGGGGCAACTAGAAAGGCGTCAGAATTGTCACTTATGAGGGCCACAGCGCCTTCACTGCTAGCTGTGAAGCCGAGTGGGACAGTTTTAGAGAGTGAGGACCGGACTATCTCCACAAGAAGGGAGGTTTAAATGAAGGTTAACGCTGGTGTTACTGTTTTGTTCCGAGTTTAAATTCGAATGCAGATGTCCTCACCTGGCTGTTCTCGAACTCGTCCGTGATTATTTTCACTGTTAGTGTTATTCTGCTGTAGTGTGTGTCGCTTTTGGATCGCCGTCGTTTCGCATCGCTTCATTTCAGTGCCACATCTATTTGCCGACAAGCAACTCTTTGTATGATAGATCTGGTCGTCGTCCGCGGCGGTGCGTCACACGCAGCACAGACTGACGGGGCGTTCTGAATCCTGGCATTCACGCGAATGTGCTACTTCTATGTGTAGTATGAATACGTCGACACTGGTCGAGACGGTCAACATCAATCTGGAAGACTTTTCGGAGACTTTTCTCACCTGCTCTACGTGCCTCTATACATACGACCAGGTGTGATTTGTTTGCATTCAAGGTCAACGTTTTTCGTCTGATATTCCAAAATTCTAGAACTTGAACTGCTTGTTTTCTTCTAGTTTCCATACCCTATTTTCGTGATTTTTACGATTTTTTCTGGGACTGAACATAAGCGGATAAGCGGGGTGTGACGTACGTTGTCTAATATATGCGTGCATATGCACGCTGAGATCGATTTTGCTCCATCACATTATGATTGCCTACGCCAACCGGCACGTTAACGAATTTATAATGCTCGATAGGAGCTTGCTGCGCATCACAAGACCTCACTATAAAAGTGTTTGGCACTGTCCAACTATTACTATCCTGAAAGCTCGAAAAAAATTTTCTGCAGAAACTTCGCCCATACTGGTACTTGGTTATTATACTTCGTTCACGAGAATGGCAGTCGTTTTTGAAGCTGGCGCCAACATACTTTTCTCACTAAAATCGATGTAAACTTGCATAGTGGGATTGTTCGATGTCCTGATCACGAATATGACATTCATATTTCGCCCTGGCGCTATTTGACTCCATTGGGCCCCGCGCCACATGCTTTTCCACCAAAAGGACTTACATAGTGGGGTTCTCCGATTTCCTGATCACGAAGGTGGCACTCACTTTCGAATTGGCCTTCGGCTAGGGTTGAGCCTGAGAGGAGGAGGAGTGAGCCTTAGCAGAGCGCATGATCGTGGTTTTTCACTAGCGCCGCCAAGAATGAATGTTATGATCGTAATCAGAATGTCAAATTTCCCCCCCCCCGTGTACAAGTTTTCACCGATTTTCGTAGATATTTTGACGCCCCACTAGGCGGTGTTGGCCATACGGATGTGATATTCATGTTAAGGAGGTAAACCCTCAAAGACAAGTTTTCACAAAGTTTGGTGATTTAGGACATTTGGCACCGGCGTTTGTGGCGCGCGCCAGACGGTTTTAGGTCAAGCAATGCGATATTCCTGTTCAGTAGGTCGAACTACCCTTGGAAACATTTTCAGCCAAATCTGCCCTCTTAGAAAAAGCCGATAAAACCCGCCTCAAAACTTTCATGATTTTTTTTGTTTCACTTTTTCTAGTTGGCATCTTTGAGGTGGACTTTCGATCTTCATCGTTCTTTTTTATTTTCATTATTACAGGTTACTCGAAAACCGAAGCTTCTGCCGTGCTCTCATTCAGTTTGCCTGTCGTGCCTAGAACAACTGGCAGCTTTGCCTCAGGTACTACAATTTCTCATTTTTGATTATATTCCAGAAAAAATGCCTCCTTTGCCAGCCATTTTGGCTATGTTTCGAGAAACAATTCAATTTTTCCAAAAATTGAATTCCATTCAATTTTTTTCGTCACCAGCCATCTGAGAGGACACCTTGCTGAACAGCCTCTTTGCAACATCCATCAGTGGGAATGATTTTGATTTGAGGGCACCATATTTATGGTGGTCATAACTAGATAATGTCTGCGTGCATTTCCCTTGTTTTATCGAATTACCGTTGTCTTCGTCGAAGGTTAGGCCTGTTTCCTCCAATTCTTCTGCATCAGCCCAACTTTTTATCTTAGTTTTTTTTTCCTTTGCTTCAGTTGAGCTATGTCTGAAAATATGGCTACCAACACTTGCTGCAGAGTGCCATTTGATGTGTTCTGATCTCTCCCCATTCAGGGGGAGGGAGGTCTGACCAACCTTAAGCCGGACAGCAGACATTCGATCGTGAAAGATTGAATATCTGCTATCCGGCTACTATTCGGTCATATGCTAGATTTCAGAAGGCATTTTCGGTAATATCTTTTGCTCATGACCACTGCTATAGCCGTCTTTCTGGTTATTGAGCTGTTGGGCTTTTGCTCTCACCTAGCTACGTTTTCTCTACCTGAAATGGAGAACAGTGTTTTGAGGAATGTAATTATCCATCTTGGTCCTGTGTTGTCTTTTGATTCACTTGATACTACTTCTTTAAATCCAGAAACGTTAACCGTAAAGTTTGCCTCGATCAAACGTTGATACCTACGTGGGGTTCCAATGATTCTCGGTTTAGGTATGAAGGAAAAGGCAGAAGAGTTCTGACAAAATTTATTTTTCATTGTAGTCCCCCATAACCTCAATACCCTTGTTTGCTCGGGAAACTAACTTTTCAATACCCTCTGAAAATTTTCCTCCTTGTCTCTAAAATGTGCATCAGTTGCCGCCTTCAGCTCTCCATCATCAGAAAAACGCTTTCCACATACATCTTTTCTTTCGTTGGGGAGCAAGAAGTTCTCGGTAATCATTTTTTCATTTTCTTTTAATTTTCTCAATTTTCTTTTCATTTTTCTCAATTTTTTATCAGTAATCATTTTCTCAACATTGTCGCATCAGTCATTCTGGTCTTCTTTCACCAAGGATACTAGAATAGCATTGATGATAACTGAATGAAATTTTGTATTTCTACCACTAGAGATTTCTACCCCTAGACATTTAGAATTTTGTATTTCTACCCTAGAGCGGTGTCGCTATCTACTGAAATAATTTAAAATAATCGTCTTTGTTAAATTACCTCGATGCCGAGAATACTTCATACGGCCCTGATAAGAGGAAACTCATCTTCCGGGAATCGTGCTAGGGAATGTACTTGGGAAAGAAGGTCTTTAATGCGGTATGTGGCACAAATATATGCTGCGACTAAGACCATTTACCACGTTCTCTCTCTCCAGTCGTTGAGATTTCAAGTGAGGGAAGTCGAAGTAAATTTAGCATAACAAGTGAGAGAAAACAAGGCACAGAAGCGAAGTCCGATAATTGTTCTTTACCCTTCTGCTCTCCTCTACCGGTGCTTTCATGCCCAGCTCTGATTCGGACTTGCTTCGTAGTTGTGCTATTCTGCGCTATCGCTCTGTCGAGTTGTTTTTCTTTGTTTGCAAAGTGCTTGATTTCGTCATAGCCTGGACTGAGTTGATGGCACTTTTTGCATTTGCTTGAATGTGGCATTAATTTTGTCGAAGCAAGGCCGCAAATGTTTTTCGCAGCATCATTTTCCGAGCAAATACTGGTACATTCGATTAAACCGGAAAATAGTCATTGTATATCTCACAATTAGTATAGGAATTGGTACAAGGCCGTGATGATAGCCGTGGGAGAGTTGCTCTGAGTTCATGCTGAGGCACGCTGAGATATTCTACCGCCGGCGTTACTGAGTAGGACTGTAGGAGCAGATGAGAACGCTGTTTAGGAACGGCAAATGCGCAGAGACCATTCAAGAGCTACCGTTGACGTGTAGCGCATTTAATTGTGTATTAGGAATCATCTAGAACTGTTGCTAGATGACAGTGTCACGAGAAGTAAAGTCCGGTGCGAGAGTAGAGGCGGACTAGCTATAATTGCTCTAAGAAAGCTAGGTCGTGCCTAGAATCTGTAGAAGTTTTAAAACCCGTAACACTTCCTCGAGCGCGCACTATTTGAAAATTTCATCATTCCTTGTTCTAGAGATGTGTGGCAAGAGCTAGTTACATTTAACTGGGAGTAGTGCCGTAACCATGTCAGATTTGGTCCATTGGGTTCATACCTACTCTCGTTGTAAGACACCGAAGGAGCCTGGCGTTTCTTCCAATGCATGTAAGGCAATGGCGCAAATAGCCATTGAGCTGAGTTGGCAAGAGTGGGCCCCGGTAGCGTAATAGGGAACGCAACCGCCCGGTAAGCGGAAGATGCGGGGAATCCCGTCCGTGGTCCGACTTTTGCCCACAACTCAGCATTCTTGTGATAACTTTCGGATCGCGCACTGCGGCGTTAAACAGCAGTTATCAAACAATGTATGCATACATATTGCTCGAAGAAAACGAATACATTTCTGGGCCATTGATTTACTAAATTAGCTTACAGTTTCAAAGGCAGAGCCCATGATCATTTATAATTATTTAAGCTCTTCATAGGGGAAGTGGCGTGGACTGCAGCAAGCAGTCATCGATAATTCATTAATATTGCTATGCCTCTCGAGGTTTTCGTGTGGAATATTTATTTACCGGCCTAAAGTTTCGACGTGGTGAGGCCTAAACGCGCTTCGAGTTAAGGAGATGAAACTACCCCACCAAGCGCCCAACCCAACCCAGCAGTTCCGATGATGTGTTCGGAACTCAACAAGAAAATTCTACAGAATTCGAAAAGCGCACTCACCAGGGTTCCACCGCAAATCCGTCGTCTTCAAACGCAAATCCAGCGGCAAATCTGTCGGATGTTAGCTGGTATATTGAAACCTACTGTAGGGTCTCCTTATACGTATAATGTTAAGGAGACGCACGTAACACCGCTACTTATAATTCGCAGTATGGCATGAACGGCAAAAAGTCATTAGCTATTGACGGACACTCATTTCTGCTGTTCATCCTAGGATTCCTGCTTTTGATTCGTGTGGAACCCTGGTGAGTGCACTTTTCGTATTCTGTAGATTTTCTTGTTGAGTTCCGAACACATCATCGGAACTGCTAGGGTTGGTTGGGCGCTTGGCGGGGTAGTGTTCATCTCCTTAACTCGAAACGCGTTTAGGCCTCTGAAGAAGACGACCACGTCGAAACTTTTTGGCCGCTAACTAAATAACTATGCCACCTCAAAACCAGCAATCGCAAGAGGCATAGCAATATTAACGACTATACAATGATGCCGAGGTTACAGCAAGAGAGAAGCTGGAGAATCATCGATAAGGTTCACGTCAGAAAACGGTAAGGTAGCGGCGGTAAAGCACAATGTAGCTGAAGTGATTTCGCCAACAAGTGAACAACTACGCCCGCCCTGACATATGTCTCATCTGCCGTCTTGCTGTTTTGCTGCTTTCTCGGTGCTTTCCTTGGTTTCTCGCCCGATAATTACATCGATCCATTTTCTCTAGCTTGGAAGGAGTAGACCCTATTGTAACCCTATCTCATGCATTTTGTTTCATTAAAAAAACTCAGACAGAAAAGATTTTCCTATTCAGTTCAAAACTTGCGGAAATTCCAGGACACCCTCTATGAGTGCAACAAATGCGTCACCGTTTCGTGTTTGCATAACTTTATTTGCAATGTTCGTCCTTCGAGTTGCTGCTTCGGCTTTTGTTCTTAATGTACATAGGAAATAAGCCAGCAGACTGCTTTGATTAGGGTTACGGTAGACTTAAGTAGAATAACAAATAGAAACAATCTTCACATTTATTGGTTTGGTTTTTGCGTCTTGGCAGCAGTTGTAGCGCTACGCGTTGAGAACAAGTCAGTATAGTGCCAATCCTTGCTACTTTCGTTCTCCGCTCCTGCTTTTTCCATTTTGTGCAAATGGTCTCCATGTCGCCTTTGAGTCATAATTCGTTGGCGACAGCAACCTTTGTAAGTTTACGGTATTGTTCTGTCTTGCAGGTGTCAGTTTCCAGCAAATCAAATGAACGGCAGAATTTTTGTCAAAGATTGAAGTGATTGATTGAAGATCAGTTGGAATTCTCACCAGTTCAAGACAAAGTGCACTCTTACCTCCGCGGGTCCTGGTCCTTACTAAGTGCGAGGTGAACGCTTTCTCAGCTGCATTATCGTGCGGCTTTGTCCGCTCGAAAGCGCAAGAGTGTTCTGTTACCTGTAGCTCGGTCAGTAGCTTGTAGATAAGGAGGACGTATTGTTGCACCAGTGTCGTAGATTTCCGCGTACTGTTTGCAGCCAGCACAAAAGTTCTATGGCACCGAGTAAGAGAAGAACTCGGGAATTTGGAGATCGTTACATACCCAAGAGCTCCTTCCTACATCTATGATTTTTCGCGCCATCGCGCTCCTTCGCGAGACGAGATTCGCATGAGTAGACACCATAGAAATAAGCACTTCTCGCCAGGAACGACGCTAGCGTCCAGCTGGTCTTACACCGTGACTTTAAGGTCCCACATCGTATCTTGTTCTGGCTAATCGGTCTTCTCATCGAATCGGCAGATCCTGTAGTCGTCCTGCATGGCAAAAATTAATGGTCATTGCACTTTGATCGTTCGCCATTTAGGTTGCTCTATGCGTACAGTTAAGAATCGTATTAGTCTTCTAATGCGATTAGGCTCATACGGTTTTTTTGGGTCAGCTAACGAGTTGACGCAGATGTTTTCCTCCTTCCAGATAACGCGATTGTTTTTCTCCTTCCAGACAAATTCGTTAACCTTATACGGCCTGCGAAACAGGCATGACATGGTTGCCCCAAGAGAACTCGATCCAGGGATTGAGTAGGAACTGCGAGTGCTAAGCTGCACCACCTGGCAATGGGCCACTTCCGTTCTGTTACCGGAGAAGGAGGTGTATTGATAGCTCACTAAAGAACATGATAAAATCGTGAGCGCCACTTGCGAACGTCGCGAGTTTGTGTAGCGAGGGGAGGGGGAGGGTGGTAGGCTCTTGTAATGCGAACAACTTTTTTTTGCTGACAAACGATACGGTTTTTTCGAGGCCGCCACCACACAAACCGTCAAGTTCGCAAGAACGATTTGTCGAGCCCCAGCGTATGGGTTGAACGTTACTGGGTTAGGTTACTCATCAGGTTGACTTTCCTGATATGTAGCGTAAACTGCAGAGGGTACCGCACAGAAGTTGTAGGTGAACATTCTGCCCTTCGCAGCATGCTCATGCATGTCTGATGTGGAACCATCTGACCACTTCGGACTTTTCTTTTGAAAAAAATGTATTTTAGATACTTGCCTGATGATTGCTTTGCAATCAAGGTTTGCAAATAAGTGAAATGGTTTACTTAGCTATGGTTTCCTATAGTCGTTGGACGTGTTTGCATCTACGATTCGTTCTTTTTTTTCTGCTTTTTTTGAATGTCTGTTCGTTGCAGAACGATGCCCTCTCATTACGCTGTCCCATGTGTCGTGAAGTGTGTGTACTGCCAGCCGGAGGAGTCCACGCTTTACCAGCCGCCTTTCTTATCAATCAGCTACTAGATGTGATGCAGGTAAGGCTTATATAGAACTGTTGGCTGCTTATGCAGTAGATGAGGGGTTTGGCCTAACGGACTGGCCAACACATCGGCTTACATACCAGTTGAGTGGCTTATACAACTCCATATTGGGGATAAAGTGATTCTTTCAGAAGCAGCGGAAAGACGTTATCCCCTCTTGCACAGCTCATCCGACGGAGCAACTTTTGTATTGTGAATGTTGCGACTTGGTGTTCTGCCAACAATGCCAAACTTCAGTTATCAAGTAAGTTCAGCGGTACTATTTTTTGTTTAGAGGCTTTTAGCAACTGTTTGCGTATCATTATGCACAGCCTCATTGCGGCTGGTGTTCATAGGTCATAAATGACACCGTCAAGTCGCTAATGTGGCGCACTTCTGCGCGTGGCGGCCAGAAAATCCTGTAGGAGATCTGTAATTAGTCATCGAGTGTAGCTGCTTAGCGAGTATTTCTGACATACTGACAGTATACGAGCTTAGTCTCCCCATAGGTGGAGGTGCGACAGTAACAAAGGGTGCCACCATTAATAAACATTGTCCGAGAATCAAGCAGAGGCTCATGCCGCCTAAGAGGGTTCTTAGCATAGGTGTCAATCCGGCGTTTCAGCGGTACGCTCTCGCTTAGCGCTTTCCTAGTCGCTCAAAACGCTCAGGCTGCCATACTGCAAAACTCTGCTAGACGCTCAAAACCCTCCGGAACGCTGCCGTATGCTCAAACGCTGCCGTGTGTTCATGACCTAACGCAAAGTATGGACTCCTCTTTGAGCTTCGTCACTCGCTCTTACATGCCAAAAGTGACTGATTGATGCCAAACGCTTTATTTTCTACCCTTATTCAGCGTCATGGCTCAAATGGGAGAAGCATTGTTTTCTTCAACCACTGAAATGAAGCATTCTTCGCTATATTCAGCCTCTTTCAGCAAGAAATGCACTCAACACACGGTTATTCCATTTTCGATCGCACTGAAGCGAATGTCAGAAATCGTGGTTTATCGTGCAAAGGTAGTCATCTAGATAAATTTCTTCCTTTTTAGCTACCTACTTGTCTCAGTCAACTCGGCGACGCACTTTGATCGAAGTGCTGATCAGGTGTTCAAGTCCATTTCGATATCATGTCTATCTAGCCCTCAGACCGCGTCAAACATCGCGAGCGATCGGTCGCGCAATTCAGTTGAGCGATTTGATCGCAAAGTCTGACCGCAGTCTTAAATACTTCCAGTAATTGCCCATTTAGTTTCATACCTACTTCCCTGCAAGTGGGTGTTGAATACTCAAAGAGTCCGAGAAGTAGAACCTTTGTTACCACTGTTTTTTTAACTGTATGTGGCATTCGATAGTAGTTATACTTTTTCTCAGAGCCGATTCTACTTGTATATGATATGCTCGAGACAACCCCAGACCTCCCATACATTTTTTTGTCTCTTCCATGTAATATTCCTCCATCTAATTTTTTCACAGTATTCTACCCGACCACAAGCAAACCGTGTGTTCGTGTACGAGAAGAGCTAGAGGTGCGCATGAAGAGAAATATGGCGCTTTAGATGCGAGAAACAGAAATTCCTTATGGATATTTCTGCGTCTCGGAGCAAATATGTGGTCGTTCATTCCACAATCTGCAGGCAGGAATCTGTTAATATATTAGAAACCAGACTATTACTCTCGTGTGACAGAGACTTTTTGGTGTCCAGGAATACCTAGCAGTTCTTGGCGAAAAGCATACAAAGGGGATTAGATTTCATTGTAGAAACTTGAGAACAAAGTATTGCTATATCCCTTGCTTTGATGCTAGGCACATGCTTTCTGCACTGCTGATCCTCAAGGATTTTCGAGAGCTCGAGAATTACCTGCTTTCCCTGCACCTGTAAGCTTTTGCGGTAAATCCAGGGGGAAGTTATGTTTTTCAGTCGAAAAATTGACGGAATTCATTTCAGTTTGTACCTTAACCTAACATAGTTTGCGAGTAAGGTTTTGTTGTTGGTTATGCAAAGCTCATTATATTCACAAGTTCTTAGAAGTTAGAGATATTCGTTTGAGATGTGCGCTCTTCAGGGTCGACTTCGCGCTCTGGATCAGGCTCATGTATGTGTTAGCCAGGAAATCGAACAGTTGGACAAAAATGTGGATAAGATTGTTGACCAGATCAACGGCACATTTCAGGTAGTTTTGATGATATTCAAAACAAACTTCTCAAAAGCACATCCCGCCATCGCAAGTCGTATAAGTCCTGGATTTACAAGCAGGGCAGATTCTTACCGACTATTTCCTCCAGGGGCAGATTCAGCTGAAAAAAATGTTTTCAGGGTAGGTCGACTCCCTGAACATGGATAACCGCTTGGCCGGAAGCCGCCTGGGTAAGCATGTGGTCCCGTCGTTTGCGGGCGGTCAGCAGTCTTGTGCCAAGCGAATATGATTTTCGTAATCTAATTACCCCAAGGACAAGTTTTCAGCCAAACGTGCCTATGTAAAAAGAAATCGGTAAAAACTGGCCTGCTTTTGAAACAATGGAGAAGTAAAGAAAGGTACTGTGGTGTCGCGGGAGACTAGGAGCAAAGGATAAGAAAGTAGTAGAGAGTAAGTGAGACGACAAACACTGTCCAGTTTCTGACGTGCGGAAGTGTTGCAAAAAGATAGGGTTCCACCATTTTTTGAAGAAACCAATCCTTTTTGGGATGGGTTCTACTCCCAGCTACCACTCAGAATCGTATTCTCTCTCTGAATGCATGCAAAGACTTCGGGGACCAGCTGATGTACAATTCAGCGTTTTACCGCAGAAAGTTTGGTAAAACCAATTTAGCGGTCGCATAGGGGGGATGGTAGGACCGGGAGGAGGATCGGGATTTGACCCTAGATCGCGTGCGTGGTAAACGGGGCCTTCCTTCCTTTGGGTTCAGAATTTTGTCTGTGACATGCAAATGCCTGAATGTCGTGCCAAAAAGTGTACAGCTTCAGGTAAACCATGAATGAACCCATGGTCCATGAGTCATCGGTGACGTCTTTTCAGAGTGCATTTTCGATGAGTCACTGCTATTCTTTTCGTAACTAGACGGTTTAAGAAGTGAGGGTTCTGCTCCGCTCAAAATTCGTATCATGTTCAATTTTCTATAGTGGTTCCTGAAACGCGAAACCCCGCTATTGCGTATTTTGGGTATTTGGTAACCTAAAGTATACGTGAATCTCCACGGAAAAATGCAAAAAAAAATTTGGAGACCCTAAATAAGGATCCATCGCAACCTTACTGTACGAATTTTTCGGACCTCGTTTTATGTCCGCAAAACGATATGCAATTGCCTGTAGCTCACTAATCGTTTCATGGTTTCATCCAATGCTAACACCATCTCACAGTGATAAAAATGGAAAAAAAAACATGGTGTAAAAACTGTGCTCGTGATAAAAAATAGCTTTTGAGTTTTGGTGGGCGGTCCGACCAAGTAGGCGTGAGAACAGCCACTTTGCACGGCCACAGCGCCTCCGTGAAGCCGCGAAAGTGAGTTAGTCTTAGGGACTGCGGACCATTCCATTTAAACCAGTAGGGACGCCTACGAATTGGCTGGGCGCTGGGACTGCCTTTAAGGCAGAGATTTCTTGGATCGCCAAAAGAGCCCAAATGTTGACTCTATGGTTGGATGTGGTTTGATGAAGGTCACCGCCGGCTTTCTCCCTTTCGATCAAAATCTTGATGATAAATCTTTACAGTCTGCAATCGTAATGATTTTTTACAGTATCTTGCGGTCCCATAACTATAACGAATCACAAAAATTGTACGCTTTGAATAAACTCATCGTGAGGCGATCGATTGCATTTTATAAAAAGCTTCTGTTATCGCGTTTGCGCCTTTCCCATCATCTCTTCGTATGTCTAGCGCGTCACTGCATAGATGTATATTGTGGAAACTGCGTGAGCAGCACGGTTATCACAGGCTAAGGCGATTAGGTTGGTTTCTCTGCCACCCAGTACTATTTTTATGTGTTTATGTTTTGATTTAGAAGTTTGTAAGCTTCTTGAAGACTTAGTGCAAAATCGAAAATTCCGAAAAAGTCCAATGGAGTGACAAGTAGAACAAAAGAGGACTACAAGAGGCGCCCTATCGTATGTAGCAGTTTCGAAGGTGCTGGTGAACGGTTGAGCGTAACTGCATCCGAAATTTGAATTTCGTTCTTTAAGTGCAGTCGTAAGGGTGCAGGTGGTGTTGTCTAGTGGTGACGTCTAACTCTCACATGCCCAGAAGGTCTATTTTGAATCAATTTTTGATCCCATTCATGTGCCGATTTCAATATTGAAGTGAAAGGCGTGGCGCTTCCTGAAGTGGACTGATGTGCTGTGTGAAGTGGAGATAGTGACTAATGGTCGCTTGCCACACGCGCGGTCCAGGTCAAATCCGGAATCGACTCCCGCCCAGGTCAACCAAGCCCTATACCAGGGTCAAACGTACGTCCTAGAATTCGCGACGTAGGGGTCGTAAATGACGTACCTCGGGCAGGGGTCGTAAGTGCGGGTATTGATAATGGGTAGAGCAGTGGCAACAATGGTAGAATACGGCTCCTCCTTTCTTGTCTAGAGGGTTGCTTGGCTTGGATTAGATCCATATTCCATTGATTCCTATTTATCACGATTGGGAAGAAGTGTATTGGGAGTCATTCATGGTTTCTGGATGGAAATGTCGGCTATAAAGTTGGGACTGAAGCTAAATTTCGGAGCAAGGTCCGCAGAGGGCGAATTTCCACTGTAGTGAACTTACACTAAAATTTTTGTAATAGTTGGGAAGAGAGAAACTTCCAGTTTTGAAAACCGTGTAGTTTTCAATTCTACGTTATGTCTCAACTGACTTTTGTCCATAGAAACTTTGAAAAACTCGCGTTCATAAAAAATTTTCCGCTTCCGCTTTATCTCTGGTGTAAGTCCGCCATGCATGCTAATGATAACTCAAGGTATTTTGTACGACCCTTCTCAGAAACCACAGATTCTGCTCACCGCTTTTTAATTAACACTGAAGCAAAGGTCGAGTCCAGTCACGCAGCACAGATACTAAGCGGACACATCGGCAGTTTGTAAGATGGGGGGAGGGGGAAAACTCGTATGGATACTTTTTCCTAGAGCATTGTCGTACCGATCGGACAATTTTCCGTGACGCCTACCCTAACCGCCAGAGACGGTGAATTGGGACCAGATTCATGTGGGAGGATAAGAACACTGACTTGTACAACGGCTGACCCCGTGTCATTGAATAGGCTGCACCGCATTCAACAAGCCGTTGCGAATTCAAATGTAAGTAGGAAGCGTGGCGCCCCAAAAAGGGACCGATCAACGGCTAACATTTTATTCTTGGTATAACTGGTGCTATCCTTCATCCTTTTGTCCTTTCTTATTTGTGGAATCACATGATGCCAGGGCACATCATTGGTTGGGGATTTTAGTCGACTCTATGCGACCCCCCCCCTCTACAATCAGATTTTCCCCAACTTCCTGCCCCTTTTTTCCAAAATTTCCCGAAAACTTCCCTACTTTTTACCAAAAATTTTGCTGTCGAGCGGGGGGGGGCATATAGTACGCATGAAACAGGAAAAAAACCAAAAGTCAACCACCACTCCCACAACGCCAAAACGTAAATACGACCCCCCCCTCCCTTTACAACGTCCATGAAGCGAGAAAAATCAACTATCAAAATAAATTTTTCTCAGCCCAAATACG
The DNA here is from genome assembly GCA_036418165.1 of Cooperia oncophora. Classification (NCBI taxonomy): domain Eukaryota; kingdom Metazoa; phylum Nematoda; class Chromadorea; order Rhabditida; family Trichostrongylidae; genus Cooperia; species Cooperia oncophora. The sequence goes on along the minus strand of MU912171.1, from coordinate 21,659 downwards.
ACCCCCCTCCTGGCGACCAAATACGACCCCTCCCCTGTTGGGGATTCCCCAACAACGATGTGCCCTGCATGATGCTCGTGTCATACACCGACAGTATCTTAACTGTTTACAATGGCATGCGAAGGGAGAGGATATGTGCACGTGTTCCTGGGGTCATAAGTACTAGCTAAATTGGATCCTGTTATGCATCACCCATAGTTTCCCCAAATATGGTACTATGGCGAGTGGAGGGTGTTAACGAAGCTCACTTCTAATTGTCAGGGTAACCTGCATTTTTTTTCGTTCCTTGATACCAGTAGAGGGGTTAAAAACCTGGCGCTAGATGTATGCTATAAGAATGAACGTCGGTTTGAGCTTCATGCGTGAAGAACGAAATGTGTTTTCTTACAATATTCTGCCATTATAGTATTCACTGCTATCTCAGATCTGAGCACAACATGCGTCATCTTCAAAAACATTTCGTGCACTTGATCATGCAATATCATACGCTCTGTTTCCCCCCTCCCATGACTGTGCTTATACTGTCCAGTTTACAAGTGTGGCAATGATACTTTGTCTGTTTCCAGTTCTTCCAAGTATACGTTAGCAGTAGTAGGGGCCTCCCTCATGCCGAACAGCGCTGTAAATCCTTTCCGCGAACAGACATGTACCGCATATGGGGAGTTTGCCATCCTTTATTTGCCCTGTGTTTAGTTCTATTTTGTCAAGGTCAAGCGCTTATAGCAGTGATAAGATGGAATTTGAGTGTTGATGGGGAAATGTTGTTTTCGCAGTGTTGACCAGAAGTTTTTGGTGTGGCTCGGCCTTTCCCATTATTTATTTAATTTTTTATAATTCTAACTGGTTTGGTTATTTTTATAAACTTTTTATTTATTAGCTATCTCATTGTAGTGATAATTTTCATTTGGAGATTACATAGTACATAGTTCGGTGCAGCGCCAACCTGTTTGTCATTTTTTGGCGAGCGACGACGTTTATGTGACAAGGGAACCATAATTCGCGCGCCCGTGGGCGTCACGGGCGGCGTTGCGCCCCATAATGACGACGTTTTAGGTGGTATTGGTCGAGAATAGGCAATGTATGACTAAAAATAGACATATTGTGTACCACGTCTTGTCTACTTGGAATCCGATGCTACAATCGAAAGGGTAGTGCGAACTGAGAAAGCGTCGCTCACATTGCTGCGCGCGTGAAGCGGTGAATTAAGATCCTTCCCCCTCCCCCTCCTCGACAAGACTGTATCACATCATTCCCCCAGTCTTTTTCCACCACTTGTTGTCACTTATCTACTTTAACACAGGTGGAGAATCGGTTTGGCAGCCTGCCAAATGCAGCCGCGCGGACACGCCCCATAGTCCGCTGTGTCAGACTGTAGTGGCGTAATAATATCAGTAGCTTGGTAAGGCGAAGGAAGTGTAGTGGCAGGTGGATCCATTTACCAATACGCTGCCTGCGGATCAGATCGCGGATTAGCTCCTGCGGGGGTACTATTCCTCTGAAAAAAGACCGTCCGTTCAGGTCTAGTTGATTGGTAAAGATTCGTATGGGAGAATAAAAACGCGAATTATTATATCGACTACCCCTTCCCCTTCCCCGCTCCTCCCCTCCTCCCCTCCCCCTCGCCGCCCGCAAGTCCGATATCACAATAAGAGCAATTATGGTTTTGATTAGAAGTGGAACTCCTGCAGCATTTTCAAAATTGTTTTCTGATGCAGTAAAAAGTTGTTCTTTCTGTCGGCTTTCATGGTACTAGGGTGTTCTCTGGTGTGCACGGCGACATGGTCGACAACAAGGGATGAGACTGTCCGGTAGAGTCTCTCCTTTTTCTTCTACTCCCTTGTAACGCTGCTCATTCCTCTGCACTTTCGAGAACCTTACAAACTCCAAAAATTCTCGTGTCAAAGGACAGCGTACCGTATCACGATATTCTTCAACATTTTCTCCCAACAAAGACCCTAATCAACTAGCTCTTTTTGGATTAGTTGCGCCTGGCACACTTATTCTGAGAAAATTAAGATTCTTCTATGTGCGATCTAAAAAGTGTGGAAACCCTTGAATAACACTATTTTTGTGACTTGTTCGGAGTTTTTGTTCGCTACAGTAGGTGTAGCAGAGCAGTGCTTCGGGAGACCAGCGCAGTGTTCCACTGTGCTGGTCTCCATCACGAAGCGTTTGAGGAACGAGAGGGAGCAGGTCTTTTTAGTCCCTCCTACCTTTTCACCTTCAATTTCGTCACTCTTTGAGAAATGTAGTAAGAAGATTTACAGTAACCGCTTGGTGCCTATGCCTTTTCGCCGTGTTGGTACGTACCACTAAGGGCTTGGGCGGTCATTTCTGAAATAGCTCACACAATAATAAATGTTATCGATTACTGTGGGGTACCAAAATACCAGATTGAAACGTGCAATTCTTAGGAAGTATCGAATACAGTCGAGAATCGCCGCCGCGATCTCATCGAGACTGTGCGAGTGCGGCGTGACGAAAAACGCAAGGTGCTAAAAGATCAGATCGAAGCGATCACGGACGAAAAAAAGAAACTTGCCAAGGTATGCTGTTTCTCTACAAATTTCGTTGTTCCCTGTTCAGTTTATGAAATTCACCGGTTTTGTAAATTTCGATCGATGTAAATTTCCCTTTTGTCATAGGGAAATGCTCGCTTCAGCAATAATGCAATTGTTTACAAGTATCTTACCTGTTCTGTAGGAATTGGAATCTTGTCAACTGGATGTGCGATCCATGGCACGTCAGCTGAAGACCATGGATACTGGATGGGAACGTCAACTGACGCAGCCACGAGAGAATGCCTTTTTGAAGCTGAACACGAACTCTAGCCAGTTGATCTGCGGTAATTTCATTAGATCTGTGTCATGATGTTTTTATTTACTTCGCAGCTTCCTAAGTTGTAGGTTGAGATATAAGCGCATGTAGATGTGAAAAAAAGCGAAATGTCCTACCAGAAACAGCACGTTGTGCCATTTACTGTTTGCTCGTGTATTTCGTGAGCAACAAATCATTGCCTAACTAGATCGTAATGAACTACTACCTCTTCACAGTTTGGACTTTGGGTCTCGGTGCAGGAAAAGGGCGTGTCAACTATGAAAAGGGAAACCAGCTGCTCATCCTCCATTTGTGATGCGCCGTGCATCCTACCTCGATTGGGATCGTGGCGATGTTCGCATACGATTTATCTCCTACAGTGACTTCCTGGTTGTACCGTTTCAGCTGGTCGAGCCCGCAGTCAGTATATGCTTGATTGGCATAAGAACCTGAGATATGGCAGAGCGTGTCAATCTGCAGATAGGTTGAACTCAGTTCCTTCAATCGCATCGTCTTATGTTCTTTTTGGCACGCTCTCATACACATGGCGTTCTGTTACCACTGTTACTTCATACCCTCCAACTTTTTGTATGGTGCGATAGTCGTCCCGGAGGTCCCGTTCAAAAAAGTCGGTCTCATTCGTCTGTTTTCCATACATCATATGTTTTTCGCCGCATGGCACTCCGGCAGCCAATGTCCTCTATCTGATTGTGCTGCAGGATTTTGCAACAGGATCGTGCAGAGTTCAACAGGCCACTTGACCGTGGGTATCCGTTGTATCACCAAAACTACTTGAAAAGGATCGAGTAACTAAGAGAAGAAACTCTTGAGAAGCTTCACATTTTGACTGTTGAATTAATGGGATCTCAACACGGCTGAAGGATTGTCATTTAGAATGAAAAAGGCCAGCTTGTTAAAAACAATCAGTGGACAGCTTAGCGTATTTAACCGTCCTGTTCTCCGCAGTAGCTTCAAAACAAAAAAGGGGGGGGGGGTAGGCGCGATACCCTATCTTTCTCCATCTATTGCTGAAGCAAGTGCAAGTGGCAAGACTGTATCTCATCGTATGTATCAGTCGTTTTTCACCAGTGTTGTCGCTTGCACGCTTCCCCAACAGGGGTAGATTTGGCACTGCGCCCTTCATCCGCAGCGAAAAGGCTGTCCATTCTACGCAACAGGCCACTTGACCGTGGGTATCCGTTGTATCACCAAAACTCACTCTGAAAAGGATTGAGTAACCAAGAGAAGAAACTCTGAGAAGCTTCACATTTTGAGTGCTGAATTAATTGTAATTAACTCAACACGGCTGAAGGATTGTCGTTTAGAATAAAAAAGGCCAGCTTGTTAAAAACGATCAGTCGGTAGCTGAGCGTATTTAACCACTCTGTTCTCCGCAGTAGCTTCAAAAAGGGGGGGAGGAGGGTTGGCGCGATACCCTACCTTTCTCCACCTATTGTTGAAGCAAGTGCAAGTGGCAAGACTCTATCTCATCGTATGTATCAGTCGTTTTTCACCAGTGTTGTCGCTTGCACGCTTCCCCAACAGGGGTAGATTTGGCACTGCGCCGAACCCGTTCCTCCTGACACACCTCTTCATCCGCAGCGAAAAAGGCTGTCCATTCTACGTTTTCCCTTCTGTTTCTTGATATTTCTCTCGACGATGATTGTCCTCCTATTTCAGATATTCAGCGATGCCTAGCAGATTTCGGTTCATTAACGGCTTCAACAACGTTCCCCGGTGAAACAGTAGTCGAGCTACTCGATACGGCGTCAACGTACACGGAAGTGAAGCTGATTGTTAGGTTCGTTTTTGTTCATCACCTACGGAGTACTTGACGCTACTACTTTCATGCAGTGTACGTCAGATTTAGATAAGAGCGCGTTCGTACTTCGCGGTCGCGCAATTGGATGGAAGATCCAGTCGCAAAGTATGAACGCGCTCTAAATGCAGAAAAGGGAAAGCTGCGACGTGACGTGGCCATGGTCCCTGCGGTCCGCACTACCAAGTTCTCCTTTCTAGTACAATCGTCATCCATTTTAATGTAAAAAAACCTACTACGTGACAAAACATTTGTGCAATTATTCGCGAGAGGAGGCGGCCTTCATGCAAATCGGTTTAGCTGGGCATCGTATTTTGCGGCTGCTGCCGCACTCAAAACCCTCAGAGACAAATATGATCCCATAATTTCGAAGTTTCCGGAGGAGAGACGCTGCCGCGTCCATTGATTGGCCCCTTTCGTCCCTCCACCTTCACTGGTTTTTTCCTCTACTATTCACAAATGTCTTGTTGTAAAACAATCCTGAGGTAGTATTATGGAATCACTCTCTCTATCGTTTGCAGGACATTTGATGTGGACTGTCGGCCGAGAACAACTGGTGGAGATCCTCTGGACGTACGACTTCGATGTGATGAGTGCTCGCTACCAATTTCAGTCAACGATCTCAATGATGGCACTTATGAGTTGTCCTTCAGGTGGGAACTTTCAGCGAATCTCTCCATTATTTATGTTGCTTTTCTATTGGCTCATCAACTGGAATATCACAGTTTTAGAT
>MU912171.1:0-16190 GCA_036418165.1 Cooperia oncophora | reverse complement strand
TCTAGGGGAGGAATATCGACCACCCTCACATCGTCCTGGAGATTTGCTTTGCGGAGGCAAGTGCGGATAGCGGAGCTCATTTGATCTGAAATGAAAGGAACACAGAATGGTATCTTCTCCTGTTCTCTGTATCGCCGTCATCTAGCCTAGCTCGCCGTCCTTTTCGTGCCAGCTGCCCATGATTGTGATACGGTGAGCTAAGATGATTGACTCTTGCGCCGTCGGATGAACGAGGGATGGGCAGAACTGTAGTGGACGATGATATTCTTGTTGATGGGCTTTGATACCATCTGATTCTGTAAGTAGCCCGCGATAAATGAACCTGCAGTTTATCATCCCTTCATGATCACACTGCCGTCATCATCACAGCGTAATTTACGAAACAGGAGCAATGCGAGACGTTCTTCCTACTAGATGATGCCCATATGCGGCCCTCACGTATCAAGAAACGTTTAACCGTATCGTTGCACTAGGAAAATTATACATTCAAAACATTGAACCTACTTTCATGCAGTGTACGTCAGATTTAGATAAGAGCGCGTTCGTACTTCGCGGTCGCGCAATTGGATCGCACGATCCAGTCGCAAAGTATGAACGCGCTCTAAAGCAGAAAAGGGAAAGCTGCGACGTGACGTGGCCATGGTCCCTGCGGTCCGCACTACCAAGTTCTCCTTTCTAGTACAATCGTCATCCATTTTAATGTAAAAAAACCTACTACGTGACAAAACATTTGTGCAATTATTCGCGAGAGGAGGCGGCCTTCATGCAAATCGGTTTAGCTGGGCATCGTATTTTGCGGCTGCTGCCGCACTCAAAACCCTCAGAGACAAATATGATCCCATAATTTCGGAGTTTCCGCAGGACTCCTCCACCTTACTGGTTTTTTCCTCTACTATTCACAAATGTCTTGTTGTAAAATAGTCCTGAGGTAGTATTATGGAATCACTCTCTATATCGTTTGCAGGACATTTGATGTGGACTGTCGGCCGAGAACAACTGGTGGAGATCCTCTGGACGTACGACTTCGATGTGATGAGTGCTCGCTACCAATTTCAGTCAACGATCTCAATGATGGCACTTATGAGTTGTCCTTCAGGTGGGAACTTTCAGCGAATCTCTCCATTATTTATGTTGCTTTTCTATTGGCTCATCAACTGGAATATCACAGTTTTTAGATGGACCCACTTTTTCAGGGTACAACAGTCTGGCGACTATGTGGTTGACGTGGACATTTTTGGTCGTCCAATAAAGAATAGCCCATTCCCCGTATCGGTTTCATCGCACCACATGCCAAAGTGAGCTAATTCTTGAAAGCCCGTTAGAAGTTTGCCTGAAGTTTTTAAACACTGAATGTGACCACAGTTAAATGATAACCAAAATGGATAGGTAAAGCTACTGTTCACAGATGGCAGTTGCCTGTTGAACTTCATCAACCTGTCAAAGTAGCAATGAATGGCGATCACGTGCTTCATGTTCTTGACACTGGTAATGAAAGAGGTTGGTCTGAATCACTATTTTCGAAATTTTCAGACCTACTCTTTTCCCTTTATTCTTGGAACGCAATCGGCGCAATGGCTGGGGGTGGGCCGTTGTTGCCAGCGTCATTGGTGGGCGAACTGCTAGACGGCGTTTTCTACACCCCATTACCCTTCCATTAATGACGTTGGCAACAGCTGCCCGCCCCCAACCATCGTGCCCACTGCCTTTAATTGCTGCTGTGGAGGTTTGACAAAGGAGCGGTGCTCGGTGACTAAACAGAAGGCAGGAGTCTCTCCATCAATGATCAGATTTGTTTGTTCATTTGTGCTGAGACTATACTTCGCTGCAACGGTTGGGCGTGTCAGGCGGGATGAGTTTGGCGCGGTGCCAAACCCGTTCTCCACCAGTTGTTAAAGCGAGCAATGATATGACTGTATCATATCGTTCGTATTACTCGTTTTCTACCACTGGTTCGCATGCGCGCTTCAACAAGAAGGCAGAGAATGGCTTTGACGGCGTGACACACTCATACTGCCCGCCCAACCGTCCACAGCGAACAAGAGTGTATGTCCTCTTGTGTTCAAGCCAATCAGAGCATTCCAGCTAATGCTAGACTAGAAGAGTAGAGGAAGCAGTGCTTGTAGGCAAGAGTTGTGGGCTGTAATCGTTTTATTCTAGTGCGCAAACATATGATCCATTAGGCTGCATTCATATTTTGCGGCACCGTCTACCAGCGACCAATAGCGTCCACCAGCGTTCCAAGCATCCGGTAGCGTCAGCGACTAGGATAGTGTAGATATCACTCTAGCGTTTGCCAGCGTCCGGGAAGAAGAGTATGACGGATAGGAGGGTAGTAGACAGTTGGTAGAGTATGGGGAGATAGGAGAATGGCAGACTGCTGATAGAGAGTATGGCGATAAGAGACATTTGTCTTCTACCCTTCAACTCTCCTCTCGTGAACACTGGTAGACGCTGGTGCACGCTGACAGACCCTGCAGACGCTAGAGCGATACCTATTTTTTACCTAGCCCTGGAGACGCTGGTGGACGCTCACAGCGCTGGCTGGCGCTGGGGGACGCTGGAGGACGCTGGCAGACGCTGACAGACGCTAGATCGATATCTACACTTTCCTAGTCGCTGACGCTGCCGGACGCTCGGAACGCTGGTGGACGCTATTGGTCGCTGGTGGACGCTGCCGCAAAGTATAAACGCAGCCTTAGGCTTTCAGCCTTGCGGCTCATTGCCGATAACGGTGAACCGGCTCGTCATGTTAAATTACGACTGCTGTAAGGCTGTGGCATAAAATCATGAGGGGGTGGAAGATCGCTTTGATGGGACGCCAGCTCACGTCCTTGGCCGGTAAGCTTAAGGTTCGTGGGTGAGTTCCGCTTCAGGTTGTCTTTTGCTGATAATTAGCATTCCCGTGATAACTTCCGGATCGCGAACTGCGGCGCTATATAGATGTTACTACGATAATAATTGACCTCCTGTAGATGCTAAATACACTGAGACAAAGTCTTACACTCGTTTTACAGTGAGAATTGTCAAAGACAGCGGTGAAGTGGTCAACGACATCAAAGCACCTTGCCTGAACGGCGGCACAGCCGTTGGTATGGCACTTTTGAGTGGAGGCGATATGGCTATTCTCAATTGGAGGACGAAAAGCATCACACGCCTAGGACCGAAGGGGGACGAGATACAAGTATGGGAAAATATGCCCTTTTCAGTGGATGAATCTTTTGACTTCTATGTAGCGATATGTTTTTTAGAGCATCAGTTTCTCTGAATTCAACGAGCCGATCGATCTTGCTGCTGACCATCGTGGAAGGTATCTTATTGCAGATGCACAAAAAGTGGGTTTGTTTGTATCGCATGACTGTTTGTAAATTAGCCGCGCTTGGATCGGCAGTGAATGTTATCACCCACACCGATCATTTCCTGTCTAGTTTATGCGGGATTTTCATTTATTTTGACTGATTTTTCTGCTCACTGTAGTTTCGATGCCTGTGTTCTTGCAGGTTTTCGTGTTCGACTCGAATTTGCGGCCACAGTTCAGCTTTCCTACTCGCGGGCATACGGTTACCTCGGTGAACGTTGGTCTGGATGACGACATTTTAGTGGGAACAACTCACGGGCTTCTTCTATTCGATGGGGCTGGAAGATTCTTACGAGAGATTCCTATTGCACCGGAGGAACACAAGTGAGTTTCGAGTTGTTTCTCGTTTATCCAGTACATAGAAAATGGCGCGAAGAACTTTGATGTTTCTTTCGAACATCCTGGCAACTGAATTTTGGGATTTCTGCCGTCCTTCCAAGAAATGAAAGCGAAATGCCAGATCGGTCCCTCAATCGGGTGTTCTTAGTAATAGCTTTGAACGCAGGCCTATGGACCATAATGGCTTTCTCTTTCTTATGGTTGAGAATCTAATTTTATCTCTCTCGCTACACCGTGGACATGAGCTGTGGCATTTTTTTGCTAATATCTTCAAGTACTGCTAGGCTAACTGAGTCCACATCCGAAACTAGTTCCACCAGATTAATCATCGTCGAGTTTCATCCCCGTGAGGAATGATGCAGCACTAAATTGACCACCGTACTCTGCAATTTCACTTTTTGTTTGTTATTCGACATTTTCCAATTGCTAACCCCACACAAGATTACCTCAAATTATAGGGGTCGCACTATGGTGTCGACATGTGCAGTTTGTCCTGAAAGTGGCCTTGTCATTGCTGGAGTTGTGGATGCGAAAACGAACAAGGCACAATTGGCGGTAAGAGTTCAAGAAAATATATTCTTTTTTCCATTTTTTGGTTCCTGAGGGAGGGGGGGGGGGGAATCGGTGAGGTACAAGTCTTTGTTGTCACTCCGAGTTGTTCTCAGGCGGCGGAGGGTAATTCTTACTTTTCGGCTGCGAATCTGCTCACCCAAATCTCGAAAGTGCGAAATGCTTTAAAATGGCACAACGGTCCTGTTGCGCAGTCGTGTAGCTCAGATAGACAGAAAACGGCTGCTGCCAAAGCATTGTAAAAATTGCGAAGGAAAATATGGCAAAGCCAGCAGTGGACTTTTTTCAGAAGGAGAGGACCCCGCGGGTTGGTGAGCCTTACTCATCCCAGTCGTGAATTGTTGGAAACAGTGTGAGCGTTCTCTTGTGGTGATAAATGCACAGTTGCGAGGCCGACGAGATCGCCCCAGTAGAACAGACAGCTTGCGAGGGTAGAGGGTTGAATTAAGTTGTCAGTACTCGTATAACGTTGCTGCCTAACCCCTACTATCTCGGATCAGGGAGTGTATGTGGATCAGCCTTTAAAAGACAGACTGTACACTCGCCTCGTGGATCCTGTCCAACATGGTGGGTTGAGTGTGAATGGGTCCGTAGCTGCAGTACTGTGCCACTATCTCTGCTATAGAGTGCGCAGGAATGAGGATGGACGGTAGTGATACCCGGATGCCGTTTCCATACTTGCCCTCGCTGCTGCACGGGCAGGCTAGCCATAGAGAAAAGCGCTACTTGTCTGCGCTTTCTCACTTCTGCTTGTTCTCTAATGCTGAGTGCGTGTATCGGTGTGGGTCCTTGTTATCGATTGTACTGCTGCACATTGAATAGCACGGGCGGAGTAGTAGAAGGGCAGTCAGGTGTCACTACACTCCAGCCCCGTTTCCACTTTAAGCGGAGAAAATGGAGCGCTACTGTAACTTTCAGCCCATTCATCTCGCAAGTGGCAAAGACCGATTGCAGAGGTGAGTGTACAGTGTCTTCGTGATGCGCACGAGGTGCCTCCCATAGACCGAACTGGCCTTGCTGAAGCCGAACCAAAATACTCACACTCAATGAGCCTACTTGGAGAATCTTAACGAAATCTCTCAAACTTTTGATGGCCATCTCAATGTAGTTTGTTTGTAGATTTCCCGCTACAAAGGAGCGTTCGTCTTCTACATCGATTCTTATGGTGCTCGTCTACGACGCCCTTGTGGTGTTTGCGTTGGCACTGGTCCACGAGCTGGACAATGCCTGATAGTCGACCATGCGTCTAATTCGGTGCGGATGTATAGGTTCAAATAATGCTTTAATTGCCCATCATAAAGTGCTCGTGAGCAATATTTCACTTTGAGAATGTGTTAGATCACAAGGTTGGCTACAATGTTTTGCACCTTCCAACTGGGATTTTACTTCTTTTCCGGTGGGACCCACCAAATGATGTAATGTCGATCGCAAATGTGAACTATGCTTATTTTCTGCAATCCGCCTGGTCCCCTTACGAGGGTTAGAAAATGGTGAGCTGCGTGAGAGTGGACAGCACTTTCAGATCGTCTGGGCTAACCAAATTTTCGTTGGCCAGAAGAGCCTAATACAAGCAACTGAAGTGATAATCTGAAATAAGCGTGGATTACACTGGGTTATTGAGTCTAGTCCGAGTTTGGGCAAATTATAGGACCAATGCTTTGATCGTGAGCATACGACGTCAGGAGGGAAAGCTCATTCATACTCCCATGATGCCTTGTACAGCAACGGCTCACGTATATAGCTGTGATGTGGTGCACGGGATCGTTTTGTGGGGCAACATTGCTTGCAGTTTGTAAGCTGCATTACCCAGGCCTCACTAGCACCTTCTTCCCGAGCATAAACCAAACTGCCCAGTGATCAGCAAACTCGCTAAGTACTGATGTTGGGCAATGCAGGGAGTTGATCCAGTGTTCAACACGCCAGAGGTCGTAAAGATGTGGGTGTAGTTCATGATATCCGAGACAAGCGGGGGCTTTGTACCTATACGGCCGAGGTGGTGCAGGATTGCCGTTGAAAAGAGTTGAATCCCAGTGCGAATGGCCCCACTTGCAACGCCTCTTTTGCCGTCGTCGCCACCTCTTCGAGGTACTGAACTACCCCATTACGGTGGAGGAGAGCATGCTGACGGTACAACCTACGAATTTTTTTGGTGACTTCGGAACGTTTTCTGATGGCGGAAGGAAATTGTAGTTGATGCAATGAAGCGGTCATTCGTATGGTATGGAAGGTCACAGTGTGGCCTGTTATTCCATAGCCGTGCCGGTTGTCGCAGTTCAATGCTTAATGAAGAGAACAATCCAGAAAGAAGGTGCTCAACATAGTTGTCCCCCAGATTTCGAAGATTGAATCCCGTTGATTAAGTTCCCACGATACTGAAAGTATGAGCTTCAAAAGCACGCTACTCATAACTTTTTGCTGTTCCGTGTCAAAATGATTGAAGCTTAGCTCGATTGATGGATTTGTTCGTTTTTTTCTCCTTTTTTTCGTAGCAGAAAGTGCTTGGCGCTTTATATCGGTGTTTGTCCGTTTGTGTGATTCAGCGGGTTAACGTCCTTCATCTGAAGCAAAATCGCTGGCTCAAATGAAACTCTCTTTTTTCTGTACGTTCATTATCAAGTCATACGAGTGTGTATGCTATGAGCACCAGTGACGAAGTGTTATCGATTTATAGCATAATCTTATTAATAGATACTTAATAAACTTTTGAATAAATTGCTGTTTATTTCACGGATACGAGTACAAGAGCGGGAGATACCCAAGAGGTTTCTCGATAAGCAGGAGCAGGCTCCCTCCCCATGGATAGCTGGGGAGCAATACACTAGATCTGGAAGACCTCCAACATCGAGCAGCTCCGACAACGTCGCTACGGTCCAGGATATCATCTTCACCGCAGTCGCCAAGGCGGTTGATGGATCTTCACCGCAGTCGCCAAGGCGGTTGATGGTATGGACCGGACGGTTCCTGGAATGAGAAGACCGATATTTTCTTCGTGGACCCCGGACTGAAGGTGAGCGCTGACGGTTACATCGACCAACTCGTGGAGAATATCCTGCCTTCATGTCATCGCCTGTACCTTCTTGGAGACTTCGTACTGCTACAGGATTGGGTGCCTCCACACGGAATCGAAGGGCGTTGGAAAAACTCTCGCCTACTTGGAATGGAAGGGCGTTGAGTACCTGAAGAAGACGGAATATCTAAGTGTGTCACCTGACCTAAACTCCCTCAATTACCCGGTTCGGGCGGAGCTCAACAGGGTGGTCTACAGTGGCGGAGAAATCAACGATCTCGCTGAACTCAGGTACCGAACCATGGTCGCGTGGCTTCTGAACGAGCGCTAGTGAGAGAGTGTCCCCCTAGCGCTCGTCCAGAAGGCTGTGGCGGAGTATCGTGATAGTGTACAATGTGCTGTTGAATATGATGGTGTGTGAAAATGTCCAATCAGAATTTAATAAAAAGTAACTTATGTCGCCTTTAAAGTCGATGAAGAAAAGTGTCTTTTTTGCCTTTCCCTCTGTATATTGTCGTTTTCGCTGTAAACGCTGAGGTGTGCCAATTAACTGGGTTTGACACGGCGCCGGCCCGTTTTCTACCGGATGTTGTCGCTTGCCCTTTCAATAATTAGTGAAGAACGGACAGATGCTGTGCCAAACCCATCCCCCCCCCCCACCACCCAGGCCGTCACGCCCAGACGTCTGCGGCGAAAACGACTGGAAGTAATACCCATTCATGAAGGGATAAGTTTTTCTCGTTCGTGTAGATGGCGTATACATCTACGGCCGCGGCTAAGTGGTTTCAAATAGCCGACTTCAGGAGTCATCAGCGTTGTACAAAGTTTTTGGAGCAGCACTGAGTTAAATTGAATTAATTGGAAATATTGTCAACAGCATGTACTCAGCCCCTGCTTTCTCCCGTCACCCTGTTGAATGACATACTACATAGGTGGCGAAAGGACTGGAAAGACGAAAACTGGTCTTCGCCTCATTGGAAACTCCAGAGAAAAAAGTGAAGGGTGCCCTCCGATTCATAGCAATGACGAACAAGCAGTTTTCAGCAGAATTGACTGCTTCAAACAAGGTTATCACAAATACTTGCAAAATAGGACTCAATTCGGCGACGGGAGGGGGTGGAGAAATTTCGCGCTTTTGCTGCTTCACTAGTTCTGGTTTACAAGTCTCACTCTGGTGGAACCAGTGAACTATTGTGAACTAAGCAGCTTCAGCAGCTCGTCTAGTCACCATGGTAAAACCTGTCCTCTTGTAAGCTCATGAAACTGCTCTCTAGATGGCTCGACACGTGAATGGGAAGTAGCAGAAGTACAGAATGCCCCCCCCCCTCCCGTGGTCAAACTGCCTCAAAAAAAGCCCCAACAGAAGGGAGACCGAAACTCCAAATCAAAAATTGACATGTTGCAAAAGCAGTGTGCATCACGACTGCGCAAAACAAATCAGGCGGGTCATCTTCGGCTACGCGGGAAGGAAAGGGCGTATTACGGCAGTCTTCCCGTTCCAGGTATTCGAACATTACGTGCCCAAATCTCTGTATATATACTTATTAAGGAAAGCCGCTGTTGAGAAGTGTGCTAAAAGTTGAACAGCTATTCGATCTGGTGACAGCCATCATTCGCTGCAATCTTACAGGGCTCTCTAAGGGTGTCTACTAATATCTGATACAATTTTTAGGCGCAGTACTGCTTAGGATTATTTTTCAAAACTGGAAACTGCTGCTGCAAAAAAACAAAAATTTTTCACAACTTGGTTCACCCACACCAGAGCTTCCTCTAGGCTTAGGCAGGAAGGAATCTTCTTGCTTCAGCTAACAGTCCTCTTTCCTTCCTCCCTGCGTTAACTAACCGCATGAAGCGTTAACTACAGTCAACTGCTTTCCGCTTGGCAAACACGAGTAGTTGGCGTCGTTATTTACTCTGCGACGCGTTAGGCGCGTTTCAGTTAAAACAAATAGTCAAAGCTGTATCGCCTGTGATATCTGCATACATAAATGTTGGGACTAACGACTTATCATCTAGCAATCTGTGTCGAGTGGTGTACAGGGGGGGGGAGGCAAAAAAGTTCACTTTTCTTCCTTGACCTGATATTGATGGCGTATAAAGTTAACACATTTATCAAATTCCTTGATCGCGCAGATGTTCTACCACCAAAAATAATCAGACAGCTATTTGAATACTATCATGGACACTCCGCCACAAGCCTACTGAGGTGAAGCGCCCGTCAGATGAAGATTCTGCACGCCAACCCGATGATTCGGTACCTGCGCTTCAGCGACGATAAGTCTGATTTCTTGGCCACTGCAGACCACCCTGTTAAGCTCCTCCCAAACTCGGTAATTGAGAGAGTTCAGATCAGGGGACATTCTTGAATATTCAATCTTCTTCTGGTACTCAACCTTCCTTCGCAATTCCAAAACGTAGGCGGAGATGTGTATTTTTCAAACGCCCTTCCATTTCCAGGTGAAGCGATACCATCCTTGTGTAAGCCAACTACAAAAGTTTCAACAAGGTTGACGGAGCGACGAAATTTGGGGGAAGATAGATAGAATTTTGCTTGATGGTAGCCGTGCCAGCGATTCACTTTCAGTTGGATTTGGCGTATCACTGAAGAAAATATCGCCGCGGTCTTTCCTTTCATGTACGTCCGGTCCATACCATCAACTCGCGCCTTGGCGACTACGGTGAAGATGATGTCCTAGATCGTAGCGACGTTCGGAGCTGCTCGATGTTGGGGGTCTTCCATATCGAGAGTGCTGGTCTCCAGGTAGCTATCCAATAGGCAGTTGACTCCATACCAGAATGTTTCGCAGCTGCTTGAAGAGTAGACAATAAATTCGGAGGTCGTTCTCAGTCAGTTGACGATGACTTCATATTTTCCGGTGCTACAATGAAGGTGAATGGCGGAGAGCCTAGCTCCTGACTATTTGAGATCGTGTCAGGATATCTTCCGCCCTGGTAATCGTCGATCCACGATCCTCTCTCTGGGCTTGCAGACAAAACTTTGACTGATAATGTAACTTGATCGAATAGTGACTTTTTTTCGCCCACACCCCGGCCGCTGTATACGTGTGACAAAAGGTGCAGTCGATAAGAACGCTCGATCAACTCACCTTAAGATTACTTTACAAATTACTTTTTTGGAACGGTCAAGTTCAATTGTAACGATCGAATGCTCGTGTCTATTTACCAGTTGAAGAGAGTTAACCAAAAACAAAGTGCGACTATGGATGTTCATGCAAATATACGAAAGAAATATAAGGCCGTCTTATCATGCAGTTGAAACTTGGCTGGTCTGACTTGCCTTCTAGACCCAACACGAACGCGACCCAGCAAAAACGACAATATGGTATGCTCCAGGTCGGAAAGGGCGTGCTCTTGGGTGGAGTGATGTGAATTGCCCTCCACGAACGCGTGGTCCATTATGGAGAGGCATCCGCTATGCAGTGAGTTGAATACCACATGGCATAAGAAAAGCAAAGATCAAAGGCTGAGCCGCGTTCAAAGTATGATAAGTCATACGGCTCAGATAGTATAGCAAGATAGTAAAGATCCAGCAGTGAAGAAAAAAGCAGAAAGAACCAGCCGGAAATTTCCATATAGAGCCCCAAGCCGAACTGGATTGTATATGCCAAAAAGCGTGAAAAAGAGCGTTGGTCCCTTACACCTGAATGTATACACCTGTTTTTTTTTTCCCTCACTCTCAGCCATTTGACTGGGGGAGAGTTCTTATGTAGCAGAAAACCGCCGATCAGGCAACCACTGGAAATGAACGGTGGGCGGTGCCAATGATAGGGGGTTGAGCCAATGATAAGGACGATGGTATCGTTGGCTTCCTCACTCGTTTTGCGCCGCAAAAGCGCTGTAATGGCTGTGTCTACGATCCTGGCTACCTGCTCACGAAAGGAGAGGAAACTCTCAACTGAACGCGAGCACTGCCTTCAAATGGCAAAAACGCGCGGCTTTACAGGAGTTTCCATGTGTCCACTGGGCCCGCTAGCTGGGGGAAAACGAAATGTCCACCCCCACCCCTTTCTGTGCATTGCTTTAGTGAAACAATTCCTTGGCATTGAAGTTCCCTCCAGCTCGATGTCTTATGTATTGTTTGGATATGCTTTGAAAATGCCCCATTGATTCGCGGTCCCCCTCACTTCATCACCAGGAATGTTGTACGATTCTGGTGCCGAGACCTAGTTCTTCACCAAACATCGCAGTTTCTTGCTTGTGGTTTTACTGTCTTGAAAATATTTTTCCTGGAACAGGTTATGCGTGAAGACAAACCCCTTGCACCCAAATCAAAATCAATCAGGTGATGATCCCATAAAAGACGCGACTCATTTGTTCCCAGGTTCTTCTCTATTGGGCTTTGATTATTTTGGTTGTTTTTTTAGTTTTATTTTCTATTTTTTTATCCCAGTGAGAGGGACAAAAACCGCAGCAATGACATTCACTCGCTTGCTATCAGTGAGCACGTGCATTATGAGGCCCAAGGATGGGGCAAATGTCGACCAGTCACGAGGAGTGATATCACTGCATTGTGCTTTGTATTTATTGCGAATGATTGACATCATGGAAAGAACGCGCGCGGCGCGCGCAGGCCTTGGTGATTTCTATCGATCAATATTCTCATTGGTCATCATCTCACAAACTTAATTCAGCCTTCATTGTTCCTTCATGAATTTCAGTGATTGACTAAAAGACAACTGCTCATTGCCTGATTCGACCTGCGCGGAGTAGTAATGCCACAAGCACTAAGGCACTTCCTCATCTGACGCGTTAACATGCGGAAATGCGCCTAGTCTTCAAGATGCAATTCAGAACGTTGTTTCCCATTGCCACCGTCAGTACGTGAATAAAACTCAAGGAAACAAGCAAATTCTGTAGTCGCCATATATTATCTTAGTGACTCTCCTGAAGGAAAAAAAAAAACAAACAAAATCGATGGGAGAGCGCAACCTAGGTAAGGACCCTGGCATCTCACTTTATGAGTTCCTTCGGACCTGCTCGCTTTACTCTAAAGAAGGAATGTCCTGCCGTCTCTGGTTCACTAATCGTTTATACGCGTCATCCAGTGCTTATACTATCTAGCAGAAAAAAAAGACTTCATAAAGTGAACCTGTGACAAAAACGAAATATTCTTCGAGTTTCGGTGGGCGGGGCAACTGGGGAGACGTCAGAACTGCCTCTTGTCAGAGTCGCAGCGCCTCCATTACTTACTGTGAGGGCGCGGAAAGCGCACAATTTTAAAAAGACTATGGGACAGACTACTTGAACAGAGGAAGAAGCTGTTAGCTGAGTGCGAGGCTGTCAATAAGAGCTCACGATTGCCGTTATGGATGAAGGTTGTTTTTTACTAGCGCATAGAATTTTCGCACTTGTTGAAATATTTATTGAGTAACGATATGCGCAGAAAACTGTGCCCTCTTTACTAGTAAGAACTACTGACCACTTGACAACAAGCGTTATTTTGAACTGTAGAGCTACAATATTTCGAAAGCGTACTCACAGCCTAATCATATTTTATTTCCACACAAGTATATGAAAAGATTTCGCTCAGAAGAGCGCATTGTGGGAGCACAAGGGGAATTTTCCCAAACCCCAATTGTCGAAACCTAAATGGCTAAATGGCCCATAATGCGGCTCGTGTCTCACAATGCCGAGATTCATTTGTCATCGTAAAATCACATGTATAAATTTCGCCTCCGTCGTACACTGACAATTCAAGAACATGTTATGTATATGAAGAGCGCATTGTTGGGAAGCTGTAATGCTTCTTATCAGGGGAACTTGGCATAAATATTTATGTAATCTTGCTGAAACGCACTCCAGCACGTAACGTCGTGGGTCTGAACTTTTGATCCCGAACCCAGCGATCCAGTGCAACCATAAGTTGTACTGGATGTTGACGAAACCCTATGTCTCCTCGTCTTTCCCATTGCATGTAAAGGCAAATTGTACGCCCACCTCCGCGGAGCCTAGTCCTTAGCGTGTGCGTGGAGAGTAGGTCCGCAGCTGCAGTAGCGCGCCAGCTTCTCCGCTCGAAAGGGCACGGGATCATGGCTTAGGGTACTATAATCTCGGCACTGTCAGCATGCTCCGCCGCACTGCCGCACTCCTGACCATAGCCAAACGTGCACCCGGGTAGCACTACCGCGTTGCCCCGTTCCTCACGCATATGAGCGGAGAAGGTGGCACACCACTGCGGCTGTGAACCCATTCATCTTGCATATGGCAGAGGTCAATGTACACTTTGTCTCCAATTTTACTCAGCCTTTTACTTTGTGAAGGCTTCTAGGGAAGCACTTCGTGACATTTTCCCAAACAATGGTCATAAAGGTCCTGGCAGTGAATTTAGGTTCAGCGTGTCACATCTCCTGTAAGGTAAAGGACAGTGGTCATTCTAGGGGAGGTGCCATTTCCCTTGTGCTTTTTCTGCAAATTGAACTCACTGGTTGCAAAATGTTTAACATTTGTCAGAGACCGAAGCGAGTGATTCATTCCCGCGTAGACTCCACCTCGCTGCTCGGCATTCATTATCGTCACAATATTTCATACATAAGTGTTTCTAGAGTCCTCCAGGGTGTTGTTCATCTGTTCTACGTACTTCTGTATTTTGGGTGGTATACCTGAATCTGCATGTGGGGTGAACTATGTTGTGCTTCTGCAGCTATATTTCTGATATATATGAGCAATGGTTGTAACTTCTGAGGCAGTCAACAACTGTCGCAAAGACGCTAGCCACAGTAGTGCCTGGTGGCCTCGGAGTCGCCGTCGGCAAGGGTTCATGTGAAATGTTCTTTCAAACGCCATGCTATTGCATTTCTGTGCGGAGCACGGCAGAGAATCGCAAATTGTCGCTATGTCGCGCGCGGAAATGGGCGCGGCTCTCCTTATTCGCGCTACACTTTTGGATGGAGCATCGGATTTCATGTAGACAAGGACATGGCAGATGCTTATGCCTATTTTTGGTCATTCATTCTCTATTCTCGACGGATACCATTCGAAATCGTCGTTATTAGTGGGTGCTCCTTCGCACGCTGCAGCGCATTACGGTTCTCTTGCCACATATCCTAGCGGTTAACACCACTTCTGAATGGTTACACTCGAAATTCCTGAGATATGGTAGGCGTGGTTGCGTACTTCAATTGAACAAGGCGATGGTGCGCTGTTATGGTTAGATGGGTACTTTCTTTGACACAATTGGTCGTCTCTGTCCAGCAGTGAACAGAATGGCAGCTGTTTCAAAATGAAATATCTCATGAGTAACAAATTCTGTGCTATGTTCAAATGCCACGCTTATTCCCTATCAGGGATAAGGGACTGCAAAATATCTCGAATTTCTTCGAAGGACTTGATTTCGACATCTCCTTTTTCTGTCCTTTTCCTTGTTGAAGATATGATATTTGCATGAGTTTTTTATTGAGTATTGAAGGAGTATACAATGGATGCTCTTCTTTCCCAAAACCTCTGCAGGTAGCGATTCGAGCATGAATTGCCCATACGTCTTTCATTTCATGTCCTTGTCCTTTCCCAGTCAATCACTGTATCGAACCCGTTTCCTGTCACTCTCCTCAAACTTTTTCACGTGATTTTCGGAGAGTTATTTCTCATCCTGCTGCTGGTTTGCTAAAGGTAGGGAATAATCACAGTACTGGTCCTGATTGTCTGGAGAATACAGAGAAAAGTGCGCAACCTTTTTTCCTTTTTTGGTTTGCATTAGCACGACTGATTTCGATTTCTGCTATAGCATTATAAAACTTATACGGTTAGAACAAGCTCGACAAAAGTTTTGAGACAACCTATTGTGGTAAACATTGATGCCGCATTGTTCGGCAAATACTTCTCTGAGGGGTCCACTTGGGAAATGTTTCATGTTGAAACATTCATTGACAATGTCAGAGGTTTCATTCATTGAAGGCTGAGCCCGCTTTCAAAAATGGTCAGTTAGGCGGCTCATAGAGTAATAACGAGACAGCAAGTGATTTTTCAATGAAGAAAAAAAGCAGTTAAAATCATGGGAAATGCCCTACATAGAACCTCAGGCCGAACTGAGGTTGTACCTGCATAAGGCGAAGAGAAGTGTGGTCGCACGAGTTCTCACTTGTTGGTATCAGCTGTTTTTCCTTATCACCTCACTCTCACCATTCGAAGTGGAGAGAGTTTAGAAGCAGGACAAACGCACCATCAGGCAACCAAATAAACGGTGGGCGTTGTGGCAGCCAGTGACTACCTCTTCACGAGCGTCCGGCGCTATTCCTGTTTTTAAGCTGCGAAAGTTAGCACATCCTCCATTCTTGTAGGGAGGACTACAATGCCCAAAGAGGGCAGGAGTATCAAATGAACGCGGGCTCTGCCTTTAAAAGATGAGTGATACCCTTCGCCGTTGATCGTTCCCTTCTTCGGGATGCGGCACGCCCTCTACTTTCATTCATAGACTGTATGGCTTATTGGATGCGATGTGGCTTTTGCAATGTTTTGCGGAAGCCAGCCGATACGCGTCAGGGATTACCGCACTCCGCAAGTCTTGATCTTAAAACTTTGTCGAGAGAAGAAGGCCGCTTGGCCTGAAGAAAGCGGATCCTTGACTTGATCTCTGCACAACACGCGCCGTGAGCGTGCCTCTTGCCACTACACTACCTGCACCTCATATATTTCGTTACAAAGAAATACGGGGTAGAGCATGATGAGCTGATTGCGACCGTATATGCGTGTGTGAAGAGAGAGCTGGTCCACCTCTTTTTCGCTTCTTTAAGCAAGCATGGCGGGCACCGTATGATTCGGGAATATCGTTTCAGAAATCTTCTAGTGCTCCCGATTTGCACGTTTGTCTGCGTTCTCTTTGTATTCCTTGGAAGTCGAGTTCTAAGGACATGTTCTGTGACTGTGATGGGTTGTTCTGTGAGCCATCACCAAGACTTATTTCCT